>WBZZ01003948.1:207500-212500 GCA_019918135.1 Paulinella micropora
TGATATCTTATCTCCCTGTGCTGTGATCCTATCCATCAAGTCCTCCGCCCTTTCCGCCTATTATGTTACACATAACATAACATTACAACATGACATAACATAACATAACATAACATAACATAACGTAACATAACGTAACATAACATAACATAACATAGCATAACATGCCCGTCTTGTGCAAACACTGATTTCTTATCTCCCTGTGTTGTGATCCTATCCATTAAGTCCTCCGCCCTTTCCGCCTGTTATGTTACACATAATATAACATAACAACATAACATAACATGACATAACATAACATAACATAACATAACATAACATAACATGCGGATCTTGTGCAAACGCTGATATCTTATCTCCCTGTGCTGTGATCCTATCCATCAAGTCCTCCGCCCTTTCCTCCTGTTATGTTACACATAACATAACATAACATAACATAACATGCGGGTCTTGTGCAAACGCTGATATCTTATCTCCCTGTGCTGTGATCCTATCCATCAAGTCCTCCGCCCTTTCCGCCTGTTATGTTATGTTATGTTATGTTATGTTATGTTATGTTATGTTATGTTATGTTATGTTATGTGTGTTGTGTTATGTTATGTCATGTTATGTTATGTTACGTTATTTTGTGTTATGTTATAATATGTTATGTTATGTTATGTTATGTTGTGTTATGTTATGTTATATTATGTTATGTTATGTTATGTTATATCATGTTATGTTATGTTACGTTACGTTATGTTGTGTTATGTTGTGTTATTATGTTGTGTTATGTTATGTTATGTTATGTTATGTTACGTTATGTTATGTTATGTTATGTTATGTTATGTTACGTTACCACCAGCTCGATCTCCGTCAAGGTCTGCACATTGTTGTTGACAACCGCTGCTATCAACGCCCTGGGTCCTGGCCCCGTCATGTCATCGCCTTCGTGGCTCTGCAGCCAATGGATCAACGCGCCATCATCCGTCCAGCAGTCGAACTCCACCTGTTTGCCCCCTAGCTCACTGCGCTGTGCTTTGCTTGCGTTGGGAGCGTCTCGTTCTCCTTCTCTTTCTCTTTCCGACTTGATCTTCGAAGCCTCCTCCTCCTCCTCCCCCTGAAGTTCTTGCTGCTGCTTCGACTGTCCTTGCTCTTGTGCTTTGGAAACGCTCGTCTTGTGTGCTCTTCTGCGACGCTTTGCTTGAGGCTGGCCCTGTTCAGTCTTGGCTGCTCGCTGGTGTGTTCCCGCTGCTTTGAGGCGGGAGCTCTGCCGCCTAAGCTGCTGCTGCTGCGCCCCCTGTGCCTGGACCTCCTTGTCGGCGCAAGCAACCTCCTTCTCTGTCTTTGTTTTCTTCTTGGCCTTTGCGCTGTTGTTCCTAGCACTTGAAGCTTTCCGCTTGGTCCTTTTATCTTCCTTGCCAGGTTTCCTTTTTTTCTTGCTTGTCTGCGAAGATAGCTTGGTCTAGGTGGGTAGATGAGATTGACGGATGGATAGATAGATAGATAGATAGATAGATAGATAGATAGATAGATAGATAGATAGATATCGATAGATAGATAGATAGATTAGATAGATAGATAGATAGATAGATAGATAGATAAGATAGATAGATAGATAGATAGATCGATAGATAGATAGATAGATAGATAGATAGATAGATAGATAGATAGATAGATAGATAGATAGATAGATATCTTAGATAGATAGATGGATATGTAGGTAGGTAGGTAGATTGATAGGCAGGTAGGAAGGTAGGTAGGTAGGTAGGTAGGTATGTAGATAGATAGATAGATAGATAGATAGATAGATAGATAGATAGATAGATAAGATAGATAAGATAGTAAGATAGAAAGGGAATCCACCGGTAGGGAGATAAAGATAAAGACAGATAACTGTGTATGCAAGTGAAAGAGAAAGAGAAAGAGAAAGAGACACACACTCACCTTGCTTGCCCAGGGTGAGACCTCGCTTTCAACACAACTTATCTATCTATCTATCTATCTACTATCTATCTATCTATCTATCTATCTATCTATCTATCTATCTATCCTATCTATCCTATCTATCCTATCTATCCTATCTATCCTATCTATCCTATCTATCTTTATCTATCTTTATCTATCTTATCTGTCTTATCTATCTTTTATCTATCTTATCTATCTTATCTATCTTATCTATCTTATCTATCTTATCTATCCTATCTACCTTACCTATCTTGTCTATCTTATCTATCTTATCTATCTTATCTATCTTATCTAATTTAAATATCTTGTCTATCTTATCTATCTTATCTACCTTATCTATCTTATCTATCTTATCTATCTATCTATCTATCCTATCTATCTATCTATCTATCTATCTATCTATCTATCTATCTATCTATCTATCTGTCTATCTGTCTGTCTGTCTGTCTGTCTGTCTATCTATCTATCTATCTATCTATCTATCTATCTATCTGTCTGTCTGTCTATCTATCTATCTATCTATCTATCTATCTATCTATCTATCTATCTATCTGTCTGTCTGTCTGTCTGTCTGTCTGTCTATCTATCTATCTATCTATCTATCTATCTATCTATCTATCTATCTATCTATTTATCTATCTATCTATCTATCTATCTATCTATCACACTCACCTTGCTTGCCCAGGGTGAGACCTCGCTCATAACACTTGAGAAAGAGATACGACTGTAACGTGTGAAAGAGAGAGAGAGAGAGAGAGAGAGAGAGAGAGAGAGAGAGAGAGAGAGAGAGAGAGAGAAAGGGAAAGGGGAAGGGAAGGGAAAGGGAAAGGGAAAGGGCAAGGGCAAGAGAAAGGGAAAGAGAAAGGGAAAGAGAAAGAGAAAGAGAAAGAGAAAGAGAAAGAGAAAGAGTCTCACCTTGCTTGACCAGGGTGCGATGTCGCTCATGACACTTTGGAAATTCGGTTCGTCCTACATACATACATACATACATACATACATACATACATACATACATACATACATATGTATGTATGTATTACATACATACATACATACATACATACATACATGCATACATACATACATACATACATACATACATACACATACATACATACATACATACATACATACATACATACATACATACATACATACATGCATACATACATACATACATACATACATACATACATACATATACGTACACGTACGTACGTACGTACTACATACATACATACATACATACATACATACATACATACATACATACATACATACATACATACATACACATATTACATTACATTACATACATCACATACATTACATACATTACCTACATTACATACATTACGCACATACATACATACATACATACATACATACATACATACATACATACATACATACATACATACATACATACATACATACATACATACATACATGCATACATGCATACATGCATACATACATACATACATACATACATACATAAATACTTAAATACATAAATACATGCATACATGCATACATACATACGCAAATACATACATAAATACATACACAAATACATACATAAATACATACATACATAAATACATACATACATAAATACATACACAAATACATACATAAATGCATACAAAATACACACAAATACATACACATAAATGTACACAGATATATACACAAATACATACATACATACATACATACATACAAAATACACACAAGTGCATACACAAATACGTACACAGATATATACACAAATACATACATACATACATACATACATACATACATACATACATACATACATACATACATACATACATACATGCATACATACATACATACATACATACATACATATATGCATACATACATTCATACATACATACGCACATACATACACACATACATACAACATGCATACATACATACATATATACATACATACATACATACATACATATATACATGCATGCATGCATGCATGCATGCATACATACATACATACATACATACATACATACATACTTTCATACATACATATATATACATATATACATCCATACCTTCAGACTGACTTCCAGAGATACGGCCGTCGGTAAGCTGGTAAACACTTTGCCTTCATACCTACACATAGATATATGTTTATGTACGTAGTTGACGGGGTGCTCGGTGGGAAATATCCACTTAAACAAAGAGCTCTTTGCTGCTAATAATGTACGATTGCCTTCACTACTGCATTGTGTTCTATTCATTACCCTACTACCGTGCTCTCCGAAGAGAGCTCACCGAGAGGTGTCGGGTACACCAAACACCAGCCTCAAACTCCCCTCTCTGGTGTGCGCGAACAGCGCCTGGTGGCGCAGAAACCTGAATTTTCTGGGTTTTACGCCACCCGGCACCACAATTTTTATATTTTCGAAGAGAGCTCATCAAGAATTGTCCGCTGCCTTGTTTCTCTCGAATCACCTGACGTTGTAGAGGTGGTTTTCTGCCACCTAGTGATTTCATTACCCCACTACTGCCGTTCTGTCCTGTGCCTTGCCTCACTGCTGCCTTTGTTTCTCTCGAATCACCTGACGTGGTAGGTGGTTTTCTGCTACCCAATCGATGTCGCCATCTGCCTCACTACTGCATTGTGTCCTATTCATTACCCCACTACTGCCGCTCTGTCCTGTGCCTTGCCTCACTGCTGCCTTTGTTTCTCTCGAATCACATGACGTGGTAGGTGGTTTTCTGCCACCCAATCGATGTCGCCATCTGCCTCACTACTGCATTGTGTCCTATTCATTGCCCCACTACTGCCGTTCTGTCCTGTGCCTTGCCTCACTGCTGCCTTGTTTCTCTCGAATCACCTGACGTGGTAGAGGTGGTTTTCGGGCACCCAGTCGATGTCGCCATCCTCGAACAGGACGCGGTAGAAATTCCCCAAGCCTGTAATGTGGGTGTGTGTGTTTGTGTGTGTGTTTGTGTGTGTATTTGTGTGTGTGCTCGAAAAGTACGCGGTAGAATATCCCCAAGCCTGTTATGTGTGT
>WBZZ01003948.1:227500-230000 GCA_019918135.1 Paulinella micropora
TCCAAACCACAGAATGGACAGCAAAGCACAGATAAACACAGAATTTAACAATATATACTAATAATGAGAACAATTCCCGCCAGTTCAACTGGGTACCGAAGTCAAAAAGATGTACCGTCCTGAAATTGACCCACGAAACGTACTGATATGGGTAAACAGGGTAATGGTAAAAAGCCGCTGAGGCTGCCACCAGTACCACAGACAGAGAGCAGACTAGCTATTCCCTCTCTGCCTACACCAGCACTAAAAAGGCAACCCTAGAGCTACCTTGCCAGCCTCTCTGTGCAATGCTACTGTTGTGTCTGTGTGTCTTTCTCCACAAGGAAACTGTGACCACGACGGTTCAACACAACCACGGTACGAGGAACCAAACCGTTCCGAAACACCTTTCTGAGTTGCACCACACACTTCCAACAACCTTAACGGCAATGAGCAACTGATGGTCGTCTGGTCCTCAGAGTCCTGGTCCACCCACCTTGCCCTCACGCTGCACACAAGCAGAGCAGAGCGTGGGAAGTGTCCGCAGTGATCAGCTGCGGGCACGCAACACAGAAATGCGCACTTTCCTGAACGGTGTCACTTAAGGTAGACCCCACACCCCTTGAGGGAAGGTCCTTGTCTGCGATCCGTTGCACAGGAAGCGCACCAAGGCGGCTCATCAACCCAATGGACAACGGCCTTCGAAATGCTACTCGTCAAGTACCGGCAACCGGGACGTCACCCTCTTTAAGTAGTACCGGTCGTAGACTTCACACACGAAGAATTTAACAATAATGAGAACAATGCCCGCCAGTTCAACTGAGTACCGAAGTAAAAAAGATGCACCGTCCTGAAATTGACCCACGAAACGTACTGATATGGTTAAAAAGGGTAATGGTAAAAAGCTGGTGCCACCAGTACCAGAACAAGTACTACAAATGACTGTATTAATAACCGTACTATCAGTAATAAGAAAATACTCGTAACAGTAACGACTACTATTCACTAATAATTAACTAATGGTGAACATAGCTGAGGAGGTCGGAAAGGGTCTAATTAATGTCCAATGCCTCTATCTCAAGCTTGTCAAGTGCGGCCGGTGGCACTTTCGGTGGCGAACCCACTGGCTCGGGGTAATTTTCACAGTCAAGTCCGGCAGTATCCTCAGGCCTGTTCGGGTCGGGCCGGGGCCCGACTACATAATATTAATACAATGATATTTTGGTCGGAATTCAAGTTCCTCGATGACAGCGATGAGTATTAATAAAAGGTGCCACCGAAGTATATCATCTATCCTCAAGTTCTATTAACATTCATACCTCTACAGCAAAAGGGTAAAGTAAAATGGCAACCGACACCATGATGCCTGTGCAAAAGCTTCCTGGGAACCCAGGTTGGAATATTCAAAGTCATGCCCAAGGTCTATCAACATTGTCAGAGTCCCTGTGATTATTAATACCAATTGGTAATTTTCGTTACCAATTGGTAACAAAAAAAGTTACCAACTGGTAACGACAATTGTGCAAGTTTTTGCACAATATTTCCGTCTTTGGATAACACGATTACCAATTGGTGACCAAAATTTACCAATTGGTAACAGTAGGATCAGGAACTTAACTACTATGTCATCTGAAGGAGTCCAATTTCTGGTGTCCTGGTCTAGCTCAGCTAGTGGTGCGAAGCTGGAAAGCAATTACGTCCAATATGAAAATGAGATACATAAAGAGTATAGAGCGCAGATGTCTGGTCATTAATTGATCTATATTCCATGTACATATTTTACAAAACAACAAAAACACACACAATAATAATAATGATAATAATAATAATAATAATAATAATAATAATACTATATCTGAGGCGTACTGATGCAGCTAATGGCATATCCTCAACGGACATAAGCCTCCAATACCCTTGTTCGAGGTCCTCCACCCCCCCGTGTCAGTCTCTCGCCTGATGATCGGGGCCACCGATGGAGCTTCTGAGGGCAAGACTGCACTAAGCCGAGGTTATTCCGCAGTCCCAGCAACCTCTTGCAAGACGTCACCGAATGTGCAAGTGCATACACCAAGCGCGGTTGCTAGAGCTGCCTCGAAACCCCACCCATAACAATCTGGTGTCTGCTGGGTCCTGGGCTATCAACCAGCATATGCGGAGTTTAAGATCTTTTACGCGCGCAACGACCCTCCTCCCCAGCATCTACCACCAAAGGGTTATGAGTTGGCGTCACAGTTTAACGCCTTGAGGCCATTGGGCTGGAACTCTGTTTAGCAAGTGTGACTAGGTTTTTTCATCGGGATTTCCCTCAAATATGTCACAGTCAACACTCCAAGGCAGATTTACTATATCTGAGGCGTACTGATGCAGCTAATGGCATATCCTCAACGGACATAAGCCTCCAATACCCTTGTTCGAGGTCCTCCACCCCCCCGTGTCAGTCTCTCGCCTGATGATCGGGGCGACCGATGGAGCTCCTGAGGGCAAGACTGCACTAAGCCGAGGTTATTCCGCAGTCCCAGCA
>WBZZ01003948.1:292500-310000 GCA_019918135.1 Paulinella micropora
GAAAAAAACCGTTCTTGAGTACTTTTACTCGAATATTATTTCCTACATACCTTCTGCAACTTCCAAGCGCTACCCATCCACGAGACCCTTTCCTCCACCACCTGTGTGTAAAGCATTTGCAGAAGTTCAATTGTCTTCAATTGATTGTGTTGTTAGTCGCGAATTCTATAAGGAACAAATTCAACAAACATGCCACTGTCGGCCCTGGAAATGTATGAAAGATCTCTCAAGGCGATGCATGATACGCCATTCTATGATCCCAAACACAAGCAATTGAAGGAAGCTGTGGAGAAGCATGACAAAGCACAGGTGCTCCTCTCACCCTCTCTCTCTCTCCCTTCTCTCTCCCTTCTCTCTCTCTCTCTCTCTCTTTCTCCCTTCTCTCCCTTCTCTCTCTCTCCCTTCTCGCTCTCTCTCTCTCTGATCTGTGAAAAGAGGCAAAAAGATTAAGATGAAGACGATATCTCAGAAGGCACGACTCTTGAGAGCCATTCTCGTATCTGTTCAAGAACATTATCTAAAATCCTGTTGTCCTGCATGTCATTCGTTTGCCCCCGGGTTCTTTGGGTGTACAGGAATTGATGAAGAACAACGCCAAGGGCACGGAACATCACAAGACGGGCTTACAGCTGTTTGAAGAGTCCATGAAGATGATGAGAGCTGTACATGGTCCTGTCCCTGCAAAAAAATAGGTACGTGGAGAGTTTTTCGTTCTTTCATGTGTACGCATGTGGGATTTTCGTTTCAATCGGCATGATTTACTGCATTCTCTGTACAGTATACGCAAATATGAAATTTTTGTTCGGAAAAAAAAGGCATGAACATTATGTGTCATAGTCTGTACAGTATGTTATATTGCACACACCTTCAAACACAACACAAGCAAGTAAACGCAAATGTACTTCTCTCAGTATTCCCCTGCTCACCTTTCTTTCCCTTGTTTTGTCTCTCCTCTCCCACAAAATATATCATAATGTAATCTAATCTAGTAGAATACAATTCTAACGTGTGTATGTTCTGTGCTATCCCGGTAGGTGGGCATTCCCTCACAGACAGCGGACTCGTCATCTGCTTTGTTGGACTCTCTCTCCCGTCAACACCCCCTCTCTACTCCACCTTGTCTCCCCCTTCTCCCCTATCACTCCTTTGGGAGACAGCCAAACTAAGCATGGCTTTCTTGAACCGACTGTCACGTATTTTATCGGTGATCAGATGGCAAACATGAACTAAACTTCCAGCGTCTTGTTCTCAGTTGGTGTTTCAGGTATGAGATTGACAAATGAAGCAATTTTCATTTCAGTACGTTAACAGAGAACAAGGTGGCTAAGCTAAATTTGTTTTTGCTTTTTGACCAACCGCACTAATGTTCTTGTGTATGCCATATTTATAGAGCGATGTCCCTAAGGGTGTTTGCAAGAAGATATTTAGTAGCTTATCATGTAGATGCTATAAATTTTAAAAAATGTTTAAACCTTAGCGTCACGGTCCACTAGATCCACCTAGGTGGATCTAAATTTTATGAGTCAAAGTAAAGAGTATTTTTAGTTTATTTTTACTCGATCTCAATCGCCGTTTACTTGCTAAGCAAAATTTATTTAGAGTTATTAATACAGTTGTGAGCCAAAAAAACAAATTTATCTGAGGCATATGATGTGAAAATAGTTGATTTTGCTATATTTAATGTAATTCATTATATTATACTTTAAAGTACTTCTGTGAATTTGCTACGCTATATACTTTAGTACTACGCCTTGAAAAGTAACAAACAAACATTAATCACATACAACTAAACACTAGACAAGAGGGTTCAGACTTTACTTTTACTTAGCGTTTGTGAGTTTGGATACAATCCCAGGAGATAAATACACAACGAACTCTTATTAAAGTCTTTATGGCTGCAAAAAGCCTTAACTCCTGAGAGTAGGTGAGATACAAGTAAATAGCTGAGAGGTCACTTCGTTTATTAACGTAGATTTCTACTTGTTTGCAGACTTGGTTTGCAAAGTACGATCGTAGGTGAACGTAGATTGTGAGTTGGTGTTGGACGACACTTGAAGATGAATGTGTAACACACTTGAAGGAGGGCTTCAAGTCCAAGTTACTTGCTGTCGACATTCAAGACGTAAAAAATAGTTAAATTTCAGATTTTAGGTCAGATTTCGGATTTTGGTTGGAATTTCGATTTTGTGACAAAATTTTTAATTTCTCAAATTAACTAATATATGCGTCCGCAAAAAAATGAAATTTTCGCAAAATATTACCGTTAAATCGAGAAATTTGAATTTTCACAATCTAAAAAATTACTGAAAATTGAAATTTCAATCAAAATCTAAAAAGCCATAATTTTTTTCTCTTGAATGTCGACAGCAGTATTAGTTCAAGTGGAAGTCTGAGATTTTCATTTGGGAAATCTCTCTAAATCATGATGTATTAATACAAACCTAGATTGTGCGGCAATAATGATTTTTCGCTTCTCTTGACTGCGTGTCCCACAAATTTACAGTATTTAGCGGTTTTTCTGAGTAGGAAAAAGTGATTAGCCTTGAATTGCTGTAAAAACTTTGATTAAATCGTTTGAAGAGTCATTCCTGGACGAAATCGAAAACTAGTTAGTGAAGTCGAAACGTCGTGCAGAGGAGAATCTAACGAGCCAGTCAAAAACAGTAAAATGTCAACTGTAGTGATTTTGGCCGGTCGTTAAAATGCTCAGTCTGATAGCTTCCCCCCCTCCCCCCCCCGGCCTAACGGTTGAGTGAGTTGCGTACAGAATGAGCGACTAACGATTGGTCAGTGACTTGTCTCAGAAAAAAAAGGAAAAGTAGAAAAGAGAAAGATAGGTCTCTTTAAACCTAAAATGAAGATGAAAAAGAATTGCGTCGATGTGTAGCGCAGTGTAGATGGGGATCAGCCGGGGCAGGATATCGGGATGCGGAAGCGTGACTGAGACAATTGAGGCGGAGTAGCGATGCGCTGATATTGGGGATGTCATGCCCCCAACGATAGCTCGTAAAAAGTCGGTAATACAACCACAGTCCTCAAAAGATGAGAATGATGTCTCGTTATGTTAGCTCAGTGAATCCAAAAAGGAAAACAGCAACAGACCAGGAATAAAATGGCATCAGGTCCAATCCGGACAAATAATACTGAAAAACAAGCTGGTGCACCTGTCACCAGGAAAAGATACTTTTTGCCGGCTATCCGGGGTATGATGCCTACAGTACCCCATCCCGATTTTATGACGGAAATAGCATTTTCGTCATACACCTTCTGATTTCTTTCTGCAAATAGTATGCGCTATGGAGTCATGCCACACAGCGCATCGACCCACGGATAGACGCTAAAAGACGATAAATATATCCTCATACGGCACGTCAAAGCGGGTTCTCTAGCCGTTCTTGTAGATTTTTGAACTCCTTCCCCTCAAAATCTTTTTTCTTTTTTTTTTTTCTTTTTTTTCTCGGCAGTATGTCAAGAACAAACGTACTATTAATAAAAAAAAATACAAGCAACGTGGTGCTGTAGTACGATTCCCCCTTTGATCTCCTTCTTCTTCTTATCATTATTATTATTATTATTATTATTATTATTATTATTATTATTATTATTATTATTATTATTATTATTATTATTATTATTATTATTATTATTATTATTATTATTATTATTATTATTATTATTATTATTATTATTATTATTATTATTATTATTATTATTATTATTATTATTATTATTATTATTATTATTATTATTATTATTATTATTATTATTATTATTATTATTCACAGGGAGATCGTAAGTACATTGTCTTTTTTAATGACATACCCTTGTATAAGGTGGATATCCTATGATATAGTATTAGGGGGCCAGTCCTAATAGCTATATCCGAAGTCGAGGTGTATGTACCCGACCCTGCGATATACCGACACAAGTAGAGATTGACCTGAGCAAGGTACGACAGTATATAATCTATCGTAAAAAATAATTTAATGAAAGTTTCTGAGAACATTTCATTTTCGAGAACATCATCCCAGGACTTGGAAAGGATCATACCCGGGAACACCGACGCTCAATACACGAGCGATCCCCGTATACGGTGTAGTATCATCGTCGATCGACCTTTCGCACTCGTATGTTGCGATCGAATGCCAAGTTACATCACTGATTTTTAATATTCATATTGATAACTGATGATGCATGATCAAATCATGATACGCCGTGTGCAATCAACCAGTTTGTTTGAGACGCATAAAGAAAAATAATTTCTTTGTCACTGCCTTCGTCGTCTGGCGCGGATTTCTTTGCCTGGTGGAGGACCACCAACAAAAGTCAGATCAAACTTTGACTGTTCGAGAATGTCCCAGATCTTATTAGGGATTCCGCCCAACGATAATTCAAAAGGGATATCAAGCACTCCTCTTGGCAGTTTCTGAATGGTCCACGCAGTGTAATCCTTGTCTCTGGGAGTAATTGTATCATCCCATGTCTCGAGACTTTTTGCGTCTTTATATACTGGCAGATAATGTCTTGCCTTTGGATCCTCAACCGGGTCCATACTTCTCCAAAACTGGAGTATCGGTTGTACTATTTTTGCGGCTGATGATATTTTGAGTGTCCGTGTGACACGCATCTGTTGTGGGACCGCCACGACCCGCATCAAGTATAAATCTGAGAGAGTGTCATCAGCGACATGTTGTTCCGCTGGTCTCATCAGAAAGCATCTTTCACCCATGCGATGGTTGCTATCGCATCGCCTTCCTTCCATCGCTCATGGACAATCTCAACGTTGCCCGCGTTTGGGTCAGTGTCCGTCCCCTCCTCCTCCTGGTGGACGACCTTTGATCTCATCGACCTCATCGCCTTCCTCGGTTAGTCGTTGATAAGATCATTCCGCGCTCTCCTTAGCTGCGCCTCTGTGATCTTCTCCTTCTTTCCGCTATGCTCTCGCGGAGACTTAGACTGAGTCCCCACCGCGCTTAAGCGGTCAGTCTTCTCCTTGCTGTCCACCTCACTCTCCTCCTTCTCAGCTATCGGTGCCCGATAAGCATCGTCTTGGTCTATGCCAGCCTCCTTGTGGATGGGCGGCACCTCTTTGAAATCATCCTTCATCCGTTTTAACGCCTCCTCAACGGATTCATCTTCCAGTAAGAAGGGATCATACTTAATCAGCCTTCTTACATTCACAATTTGCACCTTCCCTCTACCCCTGATCTTGTAATTCAGAGGTTCCGTCTGTTCCATAATCTGATAAGGTCCTTTCCAGTGAGTGAACAGCTTAGAGCTGACTCCCTTCGGGACTTGAGGATGGTACAATAGTACAATATCCCCGACCTGGAACTTGATCTGATCCAAGTGCGCTTGTCGCACCCCTTCAGCATCAGCCTGACTATTTGTTCCGCCTCCATCTTCACTCTAAGTCTCATCCCAAACAACTCATCCGCATCCGCCCAAGTGTCTTTTGGGTGAAGGAGCGAAGTCGGGATATCAGGCTCACGCCCATATACTAACTGATATGGCGAGATTGAGCTCTTCGAGCCTCCTAACGCCGTAGAGGGTAGACAGTTCATTGCAAACGCAAATGATGGTGCTGCCTCGACCCATGCTCTTTGATTCTCCTTCTTCGTGCAATACATCTTTAGCGAGGCTTTGAGGGGTCTGTGTACCCGCTCGATTTTCCCATTTGCTCGCGGGTTATAGGCAGTAACATATTGCCATTTCATCCCGTAATACTTAGATAGTTTGTCGATGACCTCGTTATTAAAGTCCCAGCCTCGATCAGAACATATCTTTCTTGGTACTCCGATCTGTGAGATGATCCTATCGATCAGCGCCTCGGCCGTCGTCTTGCCGGTAACGTCTTTGACACACATAGTTGGTGGCTCTGTCAATAGCCGTAAGGAGGTATTTGTAACCATCCTTCGATTCTGGGAAAGGTCCCACATGATCAATGTGTATAAACTCAAACATCCCCGCATGAAGAGGAAATTCGCCAATCAGGCCGAAATTTGCCTTCAGTGGTGTTTTGTTTATCTTGCACGGGATGCATGCATCCACCGCCTGATCTATCTCCTCCTTCATCTTCTTCCACCAGAATCGCCTCGCTACGAACATATGAGTTCGTTGTCGACCCGGATGCGCCAAAAGTGGGCAATTGTGGGCTGCGACAAATATAAATCGTTTCAGATACTCTCCGGTACCCAAAGGGTCCATTTGTCCGGCTGTGACGCATAGTGACCGTGAAGGCCCTTGTACCACAGTAGACCATCTCTCCATCCCATCTCCTTCATCTGATCTTTGATCGCTTTCGTCATCCGTAGCTCATCCGGGTTCTGATATAACTGTATGAGTTCCTTAAACTCCGGATCTTGAGCCTGTTGTTGCCTCCATGCGGTAGGCGAGGCTATATGGATAGTACCATCTTCTAGCCATACCCCGATTCTTTCCGGGTCATCGTCTAGGTCACTTCCCCGCTCTTGAGGAGGCTCCGCATAAACTTCCTGCGTCTCCTCTTCCTCTCTTATGTTCGCCTTCGCATTCTCATATACCTCATAGGACCACTCAGCGTCCTCCTGGTATGTAGCTCACAACATATCCCGTGATCCGGGCCTTGTGGACTGTACCGTAGACCTGTGCGGTCATATCGGACTCCACTCGCCATCTCCATCGCCTCAATGTGGGTGACCTCATACACCTTGTCAGTGGACAAGTCTGCCATCTCCACCGTCGACACCAACGCCGATACTTCTGAGTTGAACTCTAGCCTAGAGAGGCTATCAGCGACCACATTTCGCTTTCCCGGTAGATGGACCATTGTAAAATCGAAACAAGACAAGAACGCTTGCCACCGCGCCAGCCGTCCCGTCTGTTCATGATTCATCAACCATAACAGGTTATGATGATCAGTTCTGACAGTAAATTGAGGTCCTCCCCACAAATACTCTCTGAGCCTCTTGAGGGCCCATACTACCGCCAACGCCTCTCTTTGCCTTGTGCAATAGTTTCTCTCCGCCGCACACAACTTCCTACTAATAAACATGATTGGGCGTAATTTCTTCTCCTCATCCTCTTGTTGTAATACAGCCCCAATCGCAAACTTAGATGCGTCTGTATCGACTACGAATTGTTTCGTAAAGTCGGGCATCGTTAACACCAGTCCTCAGTCTTTCGGGTCTTTGTAAATAAGATCTTTGAGCGCATGAAACGCTTGCAAAGCCTCTTCGTCCCACTTCTCAAAGTCTCCAAAATCTATCATTTTCTCCACCTTAGCCCGTGTTGCACCCCAATCGGGTATAAACTGGCTATAGTATTGCGCCATCGCAAGGAACGAGTGCAATTCAGTGCGGTTCTTCGGTATCGGTCAATTCATAATCTCCTCCCTCTTCTCTTTGGATATCGAAACTCGATTATGGGAGATCTCGTACCCTAAGTATGTCACACTCGTCTTGGCAAGTTGATACTTCTTTAGATTGCACTTCAGGCCAAAAGCTCCGATGCGCCTGAATATATCGGACAAATGATCGATATGCTCCTCCATTGTGTTAGAGTATACGATAATGTCATCGATATAGCAAAATGCATATTCTCCCGCCTTCTGTCCCCGCCTTCTCATAAAGCCTCCGTCAGACAAATCATCGTACTGACTGCTCAACATCTTCTGCATCGCCTTCTGGAAAAGTCCTGGGGCTTGCTTGAGGCCCATCGGAAGCACTTTCGATTGGTATATTTCCATACCCACCACAAACGCCGTCAGCCATCTGGACTTTTCCTCCAGTGGTATCTGCCAGAAGCCATTCTTAAGGTCAATGACCGAATAGAATTTTGCATTCCGCAGTACTCTCCTTCCTTCTTCTAATGTCGGGAGAGGATTTCTCTCTTCCTCCAGCACCTTGTTAACACGAGCATAGTTAACTGTCAGGCGCCATTCTCCTCCTGGCTTCGGCACTATTCTCGGTTGTGAGACTATTGAGGATGTTGATCTCTCAATAAAGTCCTCATTGAGCAGCTGTCTTGCTAGCTCCTCCGCTATCTTCGCCTCATGTATACTCAAATTCACCCTTCGTGGTGCCGGTGACGGCTCCGCACCCGGTATTTTGTAAATAACCGCAGTGAAATCTTCAGGCTTGACACCACCTGCATGTGGAGGGTCAAAAATTTCCTTGTTCGCCTCTAATTTGGCTTTTAAAAGCTCCTTCTCCTTCTCCGTGCCTACTCCTTCTTCCAATATTTTCCGCGCCGCCTCTTGAAAATCTTCATCAGACATCTGCTTATGCTGCTTGAGGGGTTCTCTGTCCTCCTCCAAGCCTAAGTCCTCTTCCGAGACATCATCTAGGCCCGTCTTTTCATACGTGACCGTGTCCGGCTCATCATCTTCACCGAGCTCCACCAGCATGTCAATGAGTCTCGCGTATTGCAAAGGAGCTTTACGGGTGTAAAAACCATCAAAGCATGTGAATGCTTGCGGTATCAATTTCAACTTGTCGAGGTCTCTGAGCTTCCGCTTGTATGCACTGCTCTGCTCACGAGTTCCCATACGACAAGCCACCACTAGCTGTTGCTTGCGAGAGGGTACCGGTATAGGATGATCAATAAGCCGGTCCCTTATTTCCTGCGCTCATATCGCCTTCTCATTATATGGCAGGATAATAGTATACGGCTTATTATTTTCGAATAACGTCCGTAAGCATTTCTTCACTTCAGACAGTGAACGCGGCCACGTGGGCTCGTCACCCCAGAAATCAGTAATAAAACTTTTAATAGTTTCTGGTGGAGTATCCGGGATTCGCCCCGTTCTCCTTGGTACAAACGCCTCCCTTTTTTCTTCTCCTACTTTCGCATGGAAACAGTATCCGTTAGTAATATGGACATCTGTTCCTACTCCTTCCGCGAATCTCCCCAACGACGGGCTTCTTTGTGCGACACATATAATCTCCTCCTTTCGCTTCTCGATTAAGTCATCAATAGACTCTTCGTCCCAATGGCATGTCGGAACTGTGACAGTGCACACTTGGGATTCCCAATTGTCGGTCCAGGACAGCTCATCCGGTCTTACGACATGGGGGTGAACGTACACCTCAAGTGCCTCATGTGCGATGGCCATCTTTTTGTGATCAGTCGCTAGACTCAGCTCATAAGCCTCATAAGAGTCAGTAGCGTTGAAGGGATCAATATCGTTCTCTTCTCCTCTTTTTACTCCATATATCACTCGCCGTGCGGCGCAATCAATCACAGCCCCCATCGTAGCCAATTGGTCATACGATAGTAATATTGACCCGTGGTAACCGGGGACGACATAGAGGTCCATGCGGTATACTCGTGCGGATTTTAATTTAAAGGTCAGTGTGATGATTCCCGTGATGACCGTCCGGCTGCTCACTCCTTTGAGAGTGCCCGTTGACTTTTTCATATTTCCGTCCACCCAGTCCCGGTATCGATTTAAAAACTTCCGGCCGACAATATTAATATTCGCCATCGTATCATTACCAACTTTTAATATTGTCTTCAATGTTTCACAATAAAGTTCCGTATAACACAGAGCATCGGGCCTGTGTATATTGGCTGCGAGAACAAGAACTTTACGTTCCAAATTTTGGAGTCTTGTCTCTAAGTTTTTCAACTCCTCCTTCTTCTCCTCCTGCTTCACCTCATTACCATTTTTATTATTCTGCGGTACTGGTGCGTTTATTATGTGAGCGACATTGTCTTGTGGTACTTGAGTACACACATTGTCTTTGTGCTCGCCACCCGCCGCGATCGTAGACATTGAGTCTGTTCGTGGTTGTTTGCTTGGCCGAGGCGATACGTCTGCCATTGGCCTCCTCGCCTCCATCGCAAGTCTCGCCTTCCTTGGGGCTGCAGTCTCTGTGTACCCACATCTTTGTATTCAGATTGAGGAAGCGTTGGCCCATTCTTGAGTAGTGTCAGGGTGGGATGACGTATCGGTCTCCGAGGCAGTGTTGTAGGCCTGAGCTCGACCGAAATTCGGGTTGGAGCTTGCCCATGAGCCTCCTCCTCCTCTGGGTGGGGGGCTGGAGCTCGAACAGCTCTCCCATCATAAGGGGTATATCCCCGACCTCCTCCTCTTCCTCTCTGAGGGGTTCCTTGCCACCTCGAGGCTCCTCTCCATGTTCCTCCTCCTCGTCCTCGTCCTCCTCCTCCTCCCCGTCCTCCTGCTCCTGCTCCTCCTCCTCGTCCTCTTTGAGAGGCCTTTAAGTTCTTTTGTCTCTCCCTTTCCTCCTTCTTCTCCTTCATCCTCTTCATGTAGGTAATGATTGCCTCTCGTAACTCCTCATCATCACACATATTGGCATACCAACCTTCGTTCGCAGCGGCAATCTGAAGCATGTTGAAAAGGCCCGGTTCCTTGCCTTCCGTCCTGCTCAGAAAATTTGCCCTTGCTGTTGGGTTCTGGCTATCATGATTGAAAGAGCAGTCTCTGTTCTCCATCTGTGCCTTACACTGCAAGCCCGCCAACCACCTCCAACATGCGGTCTTCAGGTCTGGCTCTCTCTGTCTCTTCCAACCGGCAACTCTGTTTGTGTACGTGGCTTGTGCGCCAACAGGTACACCGCCTGCCTGTGCCGTATGTGCCTCCGTGAGCGAGTCCATGTTTGAGCATGCACTCATCACTTCTTGAAACAGTGCTGACGGAGCAACGCTTTGAACCGTATTTTCGAACACGTGTGTCTCGAGGAAGTTCTTGGACTTCACTGAGCTAAACGTCGAGCATTGTTGTATGAGCTGAGTAAGCTTACTCGGCTTAACTGTGTGTAACGCCGAGAAGAAATAGAGGATGATCGACTTGCGGCCATAGAATAGCCCATAGGAGGAAACTACCTCCGTAAGGGTCGCCGCCAAGCCAACAGCACTCCTCAAACTCATCGCCACTGTCTCAAAGATTTCAAATCCTATGAGAGTACCAGTGCAGAGATGCTGTTATCCATGAGATTGAAAATATGAAATGAGTGTGGCCACCGCCAGTTCACACTGAGCGTCTAGGCCTGTTGCATTGTTTCTCTTAATCTCCTCCTTCTTTCTCAAAAACTTGTACTGTGTCAGATCAAATCCCTCCGAGACTAGAGATTGGTCAAAAACAGTAACAAGGGCCTCGTATTCCTGCGTTTCGTCGCAAGGAAAAGCCTTCATGCAGGCATTGATCTCTTTGAGCTTGCTCAAAAGCGAAGCATCAGAGTCTTTGTCTGAGCTCGTCTTGGCATATAGCATGAGACTTGCCACTCCTCCTTGCTTCCCCTTGAAGGCATTTATGATATTTTGTCTGTCCTTCTTCTCCGTGTTTGTGACCACCACCGTAGTTGAGCCCGGGGGTGCAGGGGCTGGTGGGGCAGGAGCTGGTGGGGTCAAATATGTCGGAGGGTGTGCCTTTGCACCACTCACTTTTGCTTTCATTCTTTCCAGTCTCATCGTCTTCTCGAACTCCTCATTCTCTTTCGCCTTCTTCTTCTCAGATATCACCAGCTTTTGAGCATGAGTGATAAAGGCCACCAATTCAGAAGCAGATCTGAGAAAATTATATTTCTCCACATATTGGTCAACACCTGCTTTATTGGCGACCGGTGGTGCGTTACTAAGTGATTTAAGGACAGAGTGATCCTTGGTAGGAATCCATCTCTTCCATGCCTCCTTATGCAGTAACGCATCCATCAACAGTCTGATCTTGGTCAGAACTCTGTCGGTCTTCTCTAACTCATCAATCACAGGATGAGTTTCTCCTGCTGCCTTAATGCTTTTTTCCATCTCTGCCTTCCCCTCCTCCAAGGCCTTCATTTCCATCGTAAAAAAATGAAATATGCCACTCGAGTTTTTCGAACCCAGATTGGTCTTCATTTTTGTTACATCGACTGCCTCCTGACCAGTCGCGAGGAATCTGGCAGTTGCTCTTGGGTTTGTGTACTTGAGGTAACCCTCACATCGTGGGCCGTATGAACGTTCCCAAATCAGGGTTTGAGTGTACACCCCAAAGATAGCATCGAGTAATTCAAGATGGGTGTGTGTGTCCCCAAACTTGATATGCTGTATCTTCTTTCTCTTTTCTGGATCAGAGACCAGTTTGCCGAGGAGCTGTGCTGTGTTTGATAATAGGATATAGACATCCTTTTTAGCACGACTTTTCTCTCCTCTTTGATTCTGAGGGATCCACACATAGGTATCCTTCTCTCCCCCCATCTTGTTATCAAAGTCTTCTTTAGTGAGGTCATAGTGGTCTTGCACCCACCGTTGTTCCTCCACTGTGATCTCCTCTCCATCACTATGAATCAAGTCGATCATTTTTCGTCCTCCTCCTCCCGTGTAGGCAGGTGGTAAGGGATTACCATATGCTCCTCCTCCTCCCGTCTCTTCTTGTTCAAATCCTCCTTCATCTTCGTCTCCTCCATATCTTCCTTCATCATCCCAGCCCTCTTCTACTCCTCCTCCTACTCCTTCATCTCCTCCTCCTTCATTCAATCCTCCTCCTCCTCCTTCATTCAATCCTCTTCCTCCTCCTCCTCCTCCTGCTTCTTCTTCTTCTCTTCTTTGATCTGCCTCCGAGAATTCACTCACTTCGGCGGTCTCTGTCGACATGATGTCGTAGTAGTGATCAACAGGAGGACAGTGTCAGCTCCTATGTTTGGTTTTTGTTCGTGTGTGTTCTGTTCCTCCTTCAGTCGATTGACTAGTGAAGAGAGAAACTAATAGAGAGGGTAGGATAAGATTCCCTGTCCTCTATGAAACACTGTTTGTATGTTTGTTTTTGTTTGAGAAAAATAGTCTTTGAGACTTTCTCCGATTTCTTGTTCTCCTTATTCAGATTACTTTCTCCTCCTTCTTTTCTATATTGTATCTAGTATGAGGCACTTGGACCTACACACAGATAGTGATAGAGAAGCTAGAAAAGCTCTCCTTGAGAAGTCGACAGTCGGTCGGATAGGTTCTCAGACCTACCTTTAGAAAACGATCAGAGATTTGCAAAAATACTCTGACGTATGTGTGAGATAATGCAGATAAATGCACAAACTAGAAGGGTAGAGTGTTGTGCTCCTGTCCCTATGATTGTTTGTGTTTTGTGTGTGTTCCTTCACTCTTCTGTCCACCTCCTTCTTCTTGGTCTCTGTGTGAGAACAGCAAGAACGACAGAGAGTTTGTATCTGATGTCTCCTTGTGAGCACACAGATGCTGATTGGGCTAGAGGGTACGAGACACCTGCTTGAGACCAATCAAATTATTTGTTTTGTGAAAGAGTTATGAGGGAGCTGTGTTGGAGTATTTGTTTTCGTCTGACGTCCCCGTGTGAGACAGGTCAGTGAAAATTCACTCTGTTGCCTGTGTGGCAAAGCAGAAAGAAATCACCCTAGTGATGTGGACTCCAAATGTAATGCCCCCAACGATAGCTCGTAAAAAGTCGGTAATACAACCAAACACAGTCCTCAAAAGATGAGAATGATGTCTCGTTATATTAGCTCAGTGAAGCCAAAAAGGAAAACGGCAACAGACCAGGAATAAAATGGCATCAGGTCCAATCCGGACAAATAATACTGAAAAACAAGCTGGTGCACCTGTCACCAGGAAAAGGTACTTTTTACCGGCTATCCGGGGGTGATGCCTACAGCACATACATCAGCGTAGTATTAATACATACATACATACATACAGTGATACATACATACATACATACATACATACATACATATGTACTAGTATGTATGTATGTATGTATGTATGTATCACCAGTGTATGTATGTATGTATGTATGTGCTATGATGTATGTATGTATGTATGTATGTATGTACTAGTATGTATGTGTATTCGCCAATATTAGGTTTTGTATCGCGGGCGGCGATGGCGCGGGCGGGGGCGGCGGCGATGGCGGCCGCGTGCACATTCATACATACATTCATACATACATTCATACATACATCATAGTACATATGTATGTATGTATGTATGTATGTATATATGTATGTATGTATGTATGTATGTATGTAGTATGTGTATTCGCCAAGATTAGGTTCAAGTTGTATCGCGGGCGGCGATGGCGCGGGCGGTGGCGGCGATGGCGCGGGCGGGGGCGGCGATGGCACGGGCGGGGGCGGCGATGACGTTCGTGCTGGCTTGTGTCTGGCATAGAAGACTGGCCTGCATAACCGCAGTAACGCTAATCGTAAACCTTAGCATCCGTTATTACACACTAGGCAATGCCATATCCTTAACCTGGAGGTGCCCGGGCATGCAACTTGGCCCGGACGCAGGCCGGTGATGATTTTCTCGTGACGTCTGCTTCAGTGAGAAGCTGACTCCCTTATCGGCCTCAAACCTCACAACCTTTGAGGAACTCAGCATGCTCATTATCATAGTAGAGGCCTTTAACGACTTCTTTCAGAGTCCACCGGTCTTGTCTCACACAGCTACCAAAAGGGAGGGAATGCAAATTTAATAAAAGCGAATTCTGACAACTACAGTACGTCGCAAACTTGAACTAAGATAAACGTAACGTAACTTTCAAATAAGCTGGAGGGAAAATATAATGACTGTACTCCTGTTACCGACTACTTATCTAGAAATTTTCTACAAAGACTGATTAAGTCAATACTGCGGCCACTAAGAGTGACAAAATATAGTGTCCGCTGTATCACTAAATAATTAAGTGGAATTAGTACTGTCCGTCCTAATGACAAATTGTATTAAGACCGGATGTCTTACCCTTACGAGCTCAATAGTAAAAAAGGAATTTAATAATAAGATTGAACACAACTGGTTCAAGACTAACCTCCACTTCTGTAATAGAAAGGGAAGTCAGGTATGAACCCAAACAAAAAGCCAAAGGGAAAAAACCGCTAACTTGAAAACGGAGTGCCCATTTGACACTGGTCATCTGACACGATCCGTTACGTCCGTAACCTGCACAAATGCCAAAACATACCACAAACCACAACCCATAAGTGCAATTTCCCTTATTTAGCCATAAATTCCCAGTCACGGGACAACGCCGCTAAATTTCACGGAAGTTCCGTGCCAATTTTCCTTACCTTCAAACGGATACCACATACGCTACAAAAGGATCGGGTTAACGCTATTAATGTGGGAGGTTATTCAATATGGATGCTACAGCTTTGTGTAATTTACATCCTAAAAACCTTCACCACTCCGGTAACTTGAAACGGTTAAGTGTAACTTGAATATAGGATCAAAGACCCTTATGGGATTTAAGCTTCCAAGCTTATCCTCATACCCCTTTATCGATATCCTTATACAACATTAAAACCGGAAGTATTGTTCGAAACCGGAAATGTAATAAGAATTCATCTTAAAATACATTTAATAACAAGGAATCACTTCCACGAGTGAATTTCAGTAAAACCAATAGCGTCTACTAAAAACGATGTAGTATACCGTGGGTGTTACAAAATCAACTACCCTAGTAACTGTAACTCCGGGTAACGTCGGAAATGAAATAGGAATAACGTTTATTCAGTTTCGTTACTACCTATGAGTGGAAAGTTGTCAGTTCTGCTATCTACTTGCGGATTATAATAAAGTGTCGATTGGGCTCAGAGAGAGAGAGAGAGAGAGAGAGAGAGAGAAAGAGAGAGAGAAGAGAGAGAGAGAGAGAGAGAGAGAGAGAGAGAGGCTTGAGGATCGGAACTTGGGGAGAACTGAATGGAGAAAAAAAAGAAAAAGAGGAAGAAAAAAAAGGGGGGACTTCAGAGGACTCCAGGAGAGGGGTGGGAGAGATAAAAACTGTCACCGGGCCGGCGTAGTATTAATATATAGTAAACTCAGGTTGTGAAAAATGTAGTAAAACGAGTGACAGTGATCAGAGGAGAAAACTGCTCCTTATGAAGTTGTAGGCGCAGATAGGTAAATATTGTATCAATGAATAGTGTAGCTATGAATTGTAGCCGCCGAACTTCACTGGCCCTGACGTAGGGTAGCTCACTTTGCGCTTTGCTTATTTATCTGATCTAGTCACAGTGTTAGTAGCGGATAGTGTTTGGACACTGAATTGTAAGGGAGTCTAATTAAGGAGGAGCATTGCCACAATTAATCACTAGATCGAGTCCTTCCTCCTCAGTTATGTCCTTATTGCTCCATTATACGGTAGCAGTAGTCACTGCGTTACTGTTAGTAGTATTATTAGTTATTAATTAGACTCAGGATCTTTTCTGGTACTGGTGGCACCAGCTTTTTACCATTACCACTTTTACCCATATCAGGACGTTTCATGGGTCAATTTCTAGAGGTACATCTTTTGTGTGACGTCGTCAGTTAGACTGGCGGGAATTGTTTTAGTCACAGTAGTATTTAATACCAAGCGTATTAGTCACAGCCAGTTAGACTGGCGGGAATAATTCTAGTAGTATTTAATACCGAGCGTAAGTACCACCAACTTTATTTCACTCAGTCCGACACTTGAAGGTCCTGGTCCTTGAGACTCCAAGTTCAATCTCATCGGATGATCAGGCTTTGGTAGCACCGGCCACTTGCTTTTCTTTGTACGAGCCATCAAAACTTGAGTTCAACTTCAAGGATAAATATCATTGCGAAGTTCTGAAGCTACTGCAGTACTTTCGTTTATTACTGACTTTACTATTCGACCGGTAGGCTGATTACGAGATTCTACTACTATTTCAACTTGAAAAGGCTTCAAGTACCCACCATGACTGTACGAGGCGGCAAGTATTCCATTAAGGTTATGAACAGCAGTGAAATTAAAAAATAAACGAGTCACGAGGCTCAAACTTGCATATGAAATTAAATTATAGACTAATTAGAGTCGAAGTCGGTGGAGGGTGCGGGGCGGGTCGGGGAGCGAGGTTGTGTATTTTAGAGAGGGGCCACACGCCGTGGACCTAGCGAGGCTCTACCATTGAGTTTGAGAGGGCTGTCCTCGTCCTCTGCCCCACTACTGCCTCGTTTGCCCGCATACTGCCCGACTACTGCCAATGTTGCCCAGATCGTGGCGGCCCAGGAGGCGCACGCCGTGCACCAGATGCTCGTGGGTAAGAAGGCTGTGTGTGTTGGAAAGGGGCAACGCGGCGTGAACCAGGTGGTGGATGGGTAGGCGCGATGGCTGGGCGGGCAGACCTTGGCGGCTGCTGCTGTTGCTGTGAGCTGAGAGAGAAAAGAGAGAGAGAGAGAGAGAGAGAACACAAATACATGCATACATACATACATACATACATACATTCATTATGAATATATTTATGTTCTCTCTCTCTCTCTCTCTCTCTCTCTCTCTCTCTCTCTCTCTCTACATACATACATACATACATACATACATACATGAGAGAGAGAGAGAGAGAGAGAAACATACATACATACATACATACATACATACATACATACATTCATACCTGCTGGCGGCTTGTGGGCCCAGCCCATCCCTGCGTAGATAGATAGATATATAGATAGATAGATAGATAGATAGATAGACAGATAGATGATATACATACATACATTCATTACATTACATTACATTACATTACACACACACACATAACATAACATAACA
>WBZZ01003949.1:0-45000 GCA_019918135.1 Paulinella micropora
GTGTGTTCTGGCTCTTCCCGAATTGGCCGGGCTTGGGGTCTGAAGTAAAGTCGCATCTTTGCTGACTCAACCTCAATTCGTACCCTTATCAACACTCCTTTGGATTCCCGCTGGGTGGGACGGAGGTCAGACATGGTCACGTTGTGATAAGGCCTTCATCCCAGCTGCCCTAATTGGAAAGGTTGGGATGAATGTCTTCCCCAAGTGAACGCCAGGACGGAGATGCATTTGGTCCAACAGTAGAACCTCTGGCGGGTATACTGCTGGTGCAAGCTCTCACAGCGCGCCTCGGACTTGACCGTGTTGCAACATCTTCACCCCATCTGCCCTAATTGGAAAGGTTGGGATGAATGTGTTCTCCAAGTGAACTCCGCAAATCGGTCGGGTTCTCTGGCTGGGAGACCATAAGACTGGAATGGGTCGTACGTTAGATACTTCACCCAATCTGACCCACGGACAGGAAGAACAGGTGAGATATCTTCAGTATGCTTCCCGAATCCCTGTTATAGGACAGACGTGTCGGAGCGCGATCCCCAGATCTATGAGCAGATTCATTAGCGCTTAGGTGGATAATGAACTTGCTCGTAGATCGTCCATTTGTTGGAATGTGCCTGGAGGAAGCGGGTGTACCCCTTCCGGAGGAAGTAAAAGCATACCGGGCCTATCACCTAAGAAAGGGCCACCTCGCTTGATAATGGTCGTGGACGAGTTGCGCCGATTCCTGGAGGCTCTCGGCCTACCCCACGAGGAGAGTGCAACATAACCGTCTCTCCTCACCTTATCAAGATATATCCCCATATACATACCTAACCTTCGCCCTCCTACCTGGGCGGAGTTACTATCGTCCCCGGCCCCCTATGACTCCCGCCCGCATTGGGCGGAGAGATGGGCCAGACACTTCCGTCACCACGCCCGTCCAGAATGGGATGGCGCGGTACAAGACGTGGAGTTCCAATGGCACCAGGCAACCACGCCGTTGGATTATATATATCGATATCACTCTCGACATTGTTACCCCCGATGGGAACAAGTGTACGAATATAAACTCGGGGCCATTATACGACACTATACCCTGAGTATAAACCACCGCAATTATCTATCCGACCCTTCGAGCTCTCCGACGAACGGAAGTTGATTCGGATCCAACTCGATCACGAGCGTGACGATCCTCCCCTCGACCAAATCGAGGAACGTCCTCGCGGCCGCGCTCCCTCCCAGTCCAGCACTGAGGACAATTTCACCCGATATGTGGAAGCGGACGAGAATGACGAGTTTTGAGACCCTCCAAAAGGGGTTGTATATATCTCCATAGACACTTCTGACAATAACTTCCAGCTGGCTCGATTCAATTGTATATATCTATACAAAAAAGTCCACCAAGGACACCAAAAATGAAACAAACATCTAGACTGGGAAAGCGCCCGTTGAGGTAGTAATAGCAATTGATGTCCATTTGTGGCCATCGGAGCCTTCGGAGCTCATAGGGTTCCAAAAGATGTTTGGGCTGCGCGTTTATGCCATAGAATCGGAGCACACACGCCCTTTGTTGGTCGGACAAGCTAGTCCAGCCCATTATGGAACGAGTTAACGCCCACTCCGCCTCGGTTAGCGTTGTAGGGTCGTTCGGGATAGGGACGTATGATTCCACGTGTGGGAGTGGATTTTCGTGAGCGCGCCAGGTTGGCGGTCCTGGGGGAACATGCGCTGGGTTCGTGAACGGGAATTTCCTTTCCCGCCTCTTGTAGGTGAGCGTGTGTTCCGGACAGAGGTGCGGTCCGTTACGCTCTGGTGACGTGTAAATGTCAGAGGGTAAGGTCCATCTGCGGTTGCAGGCGTACGATCCATTGACCGCCACCGAGTTCAGCCCGCAACAGGTCACCATGAGGAGGTTTGCGTCCGTGTCCATGTACGAACAGCTCGGGTTGACACCTCTCTCATCCATCAGTGGTGGGGGCGGTGGGCACTCTCCCTTCAAGTACGACTCCCTTGGCTGGTGACTGCTCAAATAGGTGAGGGTCCGGGACCCAGTTGACCTGGTTGCCGACCAGCATGTGCCGGTATGGTTTCTTCGTAGGTTGGAAGGGATTGGATCGCAGATTGGTTGTGTGCCTTAGCGCAGGGCATTCGAGCCGCAGGCGGCGCTCCGCGTCCGTGATATCCGGGTATGGAGGGTATATGCGGTGTATTCGGCGCGATGCGGGGTCAAATGCGTATCGAACTGGCCTAGAGAGCTCTTCGCGTTCAACCGCTATTTGATGAAGGTGCGGATCCACCCTCCGTAGCATATTGTGCTCCGAAATTCGATAGGGCATCATCAATCGGTTGATGTTATCGTAGTTGACCCTATGGGGCGGGCTGAAAGGAGGAGCTTTGGGTTTCCCTTCCTTGGTTTCCCATCGAACGAGTCGGTAAGTGTTCGACCGTACCCATTTGCCCCCATGACAATATACAGGTCGGTCGATCGGGCCGTATACGTACGGAAGGTCGTCAGTTTTGTGGAAGTATGCCACAAACTCCTCGTTCCTGCCCCAATGTCGGGGTTCTTCGGGCGGTGGACAGCGGTGGTGCTGATATTCCAAATCGGTTACCGCAGGAACGGGTTTTGACTCCTCAACCAGGTTCAACCCGTCGCTGTATTTGTCAGGTACGGTTTTGTCTTGGCTGCCGAATCGTCGCCAATAGTGGCGGCGGGCCTTTATGCGTCGCTTTGCTCGGTTGCGCGCCAACACATCAGAATCACTATCTTCCCCCGTTTCGTATGCGGTGTCCGATTGGTCGAACTCGTCCGGCATACGCCATGGTTCGTCGTCTTCCTCTGGTAGGGCGGTTATACCCTCCGGGTCGACATCCTCGTCCGTTGGTGGAGAGGGAGGTGTGTTCGCAGTACTAGCCAGTGCTGCTACTTCCTTCGAACTCATGGGGGCATACTGGGCCTCGGTAGGCGAAAGATTGTGTGTGTTGCTGGGTGGGCTATTGGACGCGCTTGTGCTCGGGCGGGGTTGGGTAAGGCCCTCCGGAAAGTCTCCGGCCCCCTCATCTTCCGAGTGCGTTGCTTTGTGTCGTTTGTGTGGTGGGTTGGTGAACCTGGGGCTCTCCGACATAGGCAATTGGGACCCAGGCGGTTGTTTGGCCTCCGGCGGCACCCCTGCTATCGGCTGGCCTTCCTGCCGTTGTTCCGATGCTATCGACCACGATGGCTTGCATGAGCAAATGGACCACCACGATAACGCACACTGACGCCACGCACGCTAATAGGAACGCTAGATATAGCTCCAGGGCTTTTTCCATGCCTACAGGAGACATACTTATAAGTTATTTTAGGAATTGTTGAGCCAAGATTTTGAGTAAAGTAAGTGTGTTTGTCGTGTGGATTTGGATGTTTGTCGTCTTTGCACACTTGCTTACTTATGTACTTGTCAACAGGGGGATTTGGGCGCGACATGAGCCCTTGGGTCCCTTCGCCTGTCCGTACTTGTTGCCTCGGGATTATATAGGAATCGGGCTGTTTCGGAATAGGGACACTTAAGTGCATGAATGGAGTATATATGCTTATGGCTCGTGGTATGTTTCAACCTTCCACCCAAACAACAGGATTGAGGGGGCTTGACATAAATGACATGACATTCTGTGGGGAATAATCTATCACACCCTACACATGTCAGAGCCGCGAGAGGCGGAATGACAACTCGAGAGGAGGCGAGTGTGATGTGCAATGGCTAGGTTGAGCTAGCCTGAAATTATTCCAACCCATGGCGGCAACACCAACTACCGACCCGTCAAGATAGCTTCAGGGCCGTCGCACCCCACGGCAGGCGGGGCAGGGTCATTTTTCCCGTTTGTCATATCCAGTTAGGTCGTATCCCTTCTCTCCCGTAGAAGAGCAGACCTAGGTAGTATTTTAGATAAGATAGAGATATCGGCGGGTGTGTCCCTAGTGTAGGAGTGGCTAGGTTTCCGCGTGGTGCGGTTGTGCCCGGTACCTCTATACTTCCCGAATTCGTATGCATTTCATCGATCATCACCTCGACTACTTTCGACCCTGTTTGGATTTAGCCGCTTTTTTTTGGCCAAGCCTACCAGGTTTGTATTTACCCGGTGCTGGTGCCACTATGAGATCGGTGGAGATGCCTTCCGCGGCTATCTCGTCCCATACCCTGATTGGGATTCGGCCGTGTTGGAGGTCGAACGGGTAATCTATCACCATGCGCGGCCACCCCTGTATCTGCCAGGGTTTGTATCCAGGCGATTTATCGGTAATGCCCTTCCAGAACGTTTCGACGTTCGTCCCGTCTCTATATACTGGATAGAATATTCGGGACTCAGGATCGTCAAGGTCTTGGTGTGACCGATAAAACTGGAGGATGGGCGGTTCGGCCTTGGTTACTTTGTGTACCCGTGTGGCGCGGACCTTCGGTTCCCATTCCCGGACTTTCATTAGGAAGAAGTCGTTTAGGCAATCGTCGCCTTCGTGGGCCTCCGGTGGGCGAAGTAGGTATATTTTCCCCACGTGCCAATGGATGGTCTTAGCGTCCTCGCCTTTCTTGAGCTTGGACTCGCTCGGCGGGCGCTGAGGGACAACAACTGCCTTTTCCTCCTGTTCGGTCTGCGGATGTATGTCCGGCCGCGGAGCTATAACTGCCGGAGAGGATCCGTCGTCTTGGTCGACGTCCATTTCCTCCTGGCTGGGTGCCGTAGCCGCGTCATTCTCCGCAGCCGGGATCGGCTGATCGGGATTACCCTTCGCCTCGGCCGTCCTATCACGGCGCTTGGGCGGGGCACGCAAGCTTACGTTCAGCTTTTGGATAGCATCCGCCATGGTCTCGTTTCGGTCGAGCATGGGGTTAAAGCGCATTAAGCGTCGGACATGAACCACCAGTGTCTTGCCTTTACCCTGGATGCGGTAGGTCAGAGCTCCTACTTGTTCCAGGACGGTGTAGGGTCCCTGCCACATTGGGAAGAGCTTAACACTGACCAAGTTGGGGACCTGCGGGACGTATAGGAATACGAGATCCCCCGCATGGTACTCTCCCGATTCGTACTTGACCTTGGAAGGTGCGTTCTGGTTTCTGTGGTTGGCTTCTTCGGCTTCTCTGGCCTTTGCCACGTAATGGCGTGTTTCAGCCATCACGCGTAGGCGACAAGCAAAGAGCTCTTCGTGTTCTAGGAATCCGCCTTCCGGGCGGTGCGGGAGCACCATGTCTTCCGCAATACATAGGTGGCGGCCGTACACGAGCAAGTTTGGGGAGGCGCCGGTGGTTTTGCCACCCAACGCCTTCGACCCTGTGTTGTTCATGGAGAACACGAAGGACGGAAGTGCCCTGTGCCAGATGTGTTGGTTATCCCGGCAATATTGTTGGAGAGCGGCCTTGAGCGGCCTATGGACCCTCTCTATCTTGCCGTTACTCTCTGGCGAGTAAGCAGTGACATATTTCCACTTGAATCCCCACGCCGTAGATAGCTGTGCCGAGAGTTCATTGGTGAACTCCGTGCCTCTATCACTGTATACGTTTTTGGGTACTCCCGTGTACCGAAAGACGTGATCTATCAACGCTTCGCACGTCGATGTTGCGTCCTTCTCCTTGACCGGGACCGCGAACACGTAGTTCAGTAAGTACACTAGTAGACATTAGTCTCCGGATACTTGAATAATCGTTTGCGCTGAGGCACTTTGATCAAAGGTTGAAGGAACAATAATGAATTTAATCAATGGTTAGAAACCAAAGACTGAAACTCAATCTAATTTACCATAAATTTATAGTGAAATAAATACCAAAAATTTATATACTGATCTTGTGGTCAGAAATTCAAGTGATGATTCAGTATGGGCCAATCTATACTAACTGGCAACTAATTGTGAATAACGGTAATATCAACGTAACGAATAATAATTATGATACGAAATATGAAAATGGTAATGAATATGATCCGGTCAAATATAAATGTTATGTCGTGAAATTGACCGTAAAAGGTAACAATATATTAGTAAATATTATTGCTTACTCTCCCCCTCTGCATAACATATATGTATATGTATATTATCTTTAAGTTACTAACATGATTGGCCATATGAAACTATATGTAAACTAGCGATTCATGATGATGAAGTATGATACATGTTAATGTTGCATTAACACTAAAAATGAAAAAAAAAATTTCGTAAGCATCAAAGGATGCAGGTCCTTGCAGCGGTGTAGCAAGTCTGTTGAATAAATTCATCCTAAGTGTCTGTAAAAGCTAGAGGCATTAAACCTCAAACTGCGGTAAAGCGTCCTTGAGCAACACCGTAAACGGTGCGACTAGTTCCAAGAAACGTGGCGTCGGTAGTGACTTCGTCAGCATGTCCGCCAGATTGTCCTTCGTCGAAACGTGTCGTACGATCACTTCGCCAGCCCGTACTCGTTCTACCACGTAATGGTGTTTGAGTGCTAAGTGGCGTGTGCGATCAGTGGCCATGCCGTTCGTTGCGTTCAGGACCGTCCCCCGGTTGTCGTTATTGATAGTTGATGGCGTCGGCAACGGAATTCCAACGTCCTTGCACATATGCAATATCGCGATTGCTGTTCGGCATGTCGTTGAGTTGGCGATCGTTTCAGCATCCTGAGTCGATAGTGCGACTGTGGGCTGGCGCTTCGAACTCCATGCGATGGGCCCAGTCGTCATGTGCAGTTGGCCGGTTCTTGATCGTCGCGTGTACTCACATGCGCCCAAGTTGGCATCGGAATACGATATAAGCTCGAAGCTGCGGGTCCGAAATGGGAAGAAAATCCCTCTAAGTGTTCGCAGAAATCTGAGGATGCGAGCTATTGCTGAGTACGCCACGTCAGGCTTCTTTGATGCGCCGCCGCGTGGTTGACCGCGTAGGTGATGGCCGGTTGAGTCTGAGTCGCAGGCCAGAGAAGGGCGCCAAGCAAGCGAGGGAGCGAGAAACGCCGAAGCATAGCTTCTTTGCTGGCTGGGGGAGGGTCAGTCGTCGCTGTAGGGGTAGCGACTGGCTTGGCTTCTTGGAAGTTGAAATCCCTAAGCATGCCCTTAATGTATTCATGCTGATGTATGACTATGCCCTCTGAAGTCCTCACAAACTGCAAGCCACAAAATGTTTTGACTTGTCCTAGGTCCTTCACTCTAAATGAATGTTTCAGTTTGGTGAACAGGGCATTGTGCTCGTCTTTGGTATTATGAAACACGAGCAAGTCATCAGTGCGAAGGAGTAGATAGAGGGGTAGTTTCTGTCTGCCTGTGATTGAAGGTAGGAAGAAAATGCATGGGTCTAATGTTGACTGTTTATATCCTATACTTCTCACATTAGTAAACACATGGTCAAACCACCTTCGCCCTGCCTGGGGGGACCGTACAGTGCTTTCTTCAACAATAGAATCATTGAAGGGTCGCTTTTGTTTTCGTACCCCTTAGGCGGAAAGGCGAAGGCAATGTCCTTCATATCTGCATGGGAATAGGCTTGTGAAAAGTCGAGGTGAGAGATCATGAGGTCATTGAATGCAGCATAAGATACTAGTAGCAAAAGAAACATTGGTTGGGCGGTGGGGGAAGAGCATTCATATGGATTGTAATGAATGTATTCTTTCATCCTATTTCCTAAAGCTACTAGTCGCGATTTGTATTTCTCCTGACCTGTAGACTCATCTGTCTTTATGGCATCAACAAATGTTGTATGGACAGGAGGTACATTCGCTGTTATTGCTGCGGCTCGAGGTACCCATTGCAGTGCTTTGCATTCGAAGAAACCTTGTAACTCGGCTAGTTGAGCAGCATGTACCTGAGGGTGTGACTTTATGGTTTTCTGTGGGATATGTAACACTCTTGTGAACAAACAATAGCTGTCCTGTCCTAAGGCCTCCTCTTCCTCCTCCTCAAAAAACTCATGAGCAACAATAATGTGTGCGGTATGAGTGGGGTGGTTTGCTGGTGTTTGTTTCCTAAGCCTGGGCCCAGCAACTATGTTTGTTGAAGTTATTGCAGCACCATCCCATGTTTGTGGTATGCCCTTGTTACTACTCCATCTATCTGGTAGAGGGAATTGTGGTGCAGATGAGGAGTGTTGGGCTGGGTTTGATGTTGCTCTGTTGTGTTGTGTCGTTTGCCGAGGTGCTGTGTTCGTCTTTTTCTCTTGTGCAACCGTTGTTGCTGGAGTGGGAGCAAATGCATTTGGTGGAGGATGGAGTGAGCCAAAATATGGGCTTGGTTGCACGTAAAGACTTGAAGTGGCCTTGGTGGTGTGTGGGGTTGTCGTGTCATCCTCCAGTGTGTCGAGTGTGTTTTGTGAGGAATGTGGCAGTTGGTTTGTTGGCCACCAGCCACTGGGTGTGTTGGAATCCTGAAATTGTGGCAGTTGGTCCTCGTTTTTCCACTGGACTGACTGGGTAGATGGTATGCTAGTGGTAGGAGGCGAGGTGGAGGATGTTATGTTGTGCGACACTAGTAGTGGTTGCCAAGGTCGTGCAGGTATTTTGCATGTGTAGCCACGAGTCATTGTATCGAAACGAACATTACGTTTTTCTACTGTGGCTGTCTGTTTGGTGTCGTGAATGAGGATTTTATAGACTCGACGAAATATGTTGTAGCCAATGAGAGTACCTGGCACGGCGACAGGCTGTGCTTTCGTCGTTTCCATTTTCACCCAGGCGAGGCATCCGAAAGGTTGCACGAACGATTGCACAGGTTTTCGGCCCATAAGCAATTCCCAAGGGGATTTGCCTTTGTCCTTACCTCTGCAAAGGGGCGTGACTATTCGTATGGCTAGTGTCGCTTTACGTGTGTCCTCCCAAAATGTGTTAGGCAGGCGTTCGCGTAGTTCTTCAGCTTCCACACGTCCGGCAGGTGGGTAATAGTTGAGCGGTGGTCTCACGTTGTCGTTGAACAGTGGTTCTATTTCAGGTGTGTATGGTGCTGGAAGCGGTGAACGCTTCACATCGGACGGCGTGTCGGGTATGTTGAGTATGCGTTTCAGTTGCTTCTCCAGTTGTTCTCGCCATCTTTCGCCTGCTGCACCTACACCGTAGGGTTCGTGCTGTTCTTGTCCGGTCTCATCTGTCCGCTTGGAGGTGGTGGGAGCATAGTCCATGGTGGGTCCGTCTCGTTGATTGTATACGCTTCGTCGAAGTTGGGTATGTCCGGCGTGGTAGCGGCTAGCGCAGCTAAGTTCGCATTCGGTGTCGAAGAGGTCACCTCGTAGTCTTCTTCGTTTTCCGTGAAGTTAAGGTGGGCGTGTGATTGTGCCATTGTGGCCGTCCTGGGGTCCACACGTCTCCCCCTCGTCGTAAATTCATCTAGGCTCATCGCCATATCTACGATTGTGGGTGTGTCTATGAACAGTGGTGCGTGTGGTCCACCTTCACGGTAACGTAACAGATGTTGAAATGCGAGGTCGCCTAGCTCGGGCTGGTCCGCTGGTATGCCGAGTAGATCGTATCTCGTTCCCCTTTCTCGAAGTCGGTTGATGAGTGGATGCCGCTTGGCCATGTTGCAGAACTCTTTGTGTGCCGGCCAATCGGTCCTCTGATGATCGGTGTTGCAGTAGTAGACGAGTTGACATCCGCTGCAACGCTTCAGTTTCCCTTCTTGGTTGCCGCAGTAGGTGCAATCCCATCTAATGCTGCCGCGTCTGGTTTCGCGTATAGTCTTGCAGTCGACGCAGTCTGGTTTGGTTAGTGCCCAGTTCTCCGGGAGTAGTCGGAAGTCCTTCACGATGCTCCAGTAGGCCAGCTCATCGGTGGTAGGGTGACGAAAGCAATGATGTGCATCTGTCCAAGCGAAGGTGTATCGTCGTTCTGTTGGCTGTGAAACTCCAGGTACACGTCTGTATTGCACTGGTTGGCCGTAGGGTAATGCTTCGATGGCTTGTATGCGACTTATTGCGTCCTTGTTGTCCGTAGATGCATTCGCTGAGGTCGTCGTCGGGGCCAACGGGGTAAAGCACTCGGTCTGCAGGTTTGGTGGGATAGGTACCGTGAAACTTGAAATGGGCGATTCCTCATTGTATGCTATTGACGGGGTAGGCGGTGTTTCGCTCATCGAGGTGTCCTCTGCGCTGGTTGAACTCAACTGTCGCTGTCGATGTTCTCCGATGGGCGTTGAGGTAGGTTGCTCTTCTTGACGGTCTTGCTCTGATGTCGTCCTGTCTTCCGGTGCAGGTGAGCTCATAAAGCTCTGTGTTGGCACGCGCGGGGATTGTGTAGTTGTTTCCGGCGGTTGTTGCGGTGAACTACCTGGTTCACGTCGTGCTCGTCTCGGGCATCTTGTCCGCAGTACGATGTGCTCAATACCTGTTGAGCCGGGCGCGTCTTGAACTAGCAGCGATGGTAACATCCACGGATCCGTTCTTGGAAGGAAATAGTTGAGGGGTGTTCCAAGGGGGCACCAAGGTCGCGGCCAATGGGCAGGTGGGACAGGGAATCCTTGTGGGATCGCTCGAAATGCGTCCCGCATGCGCGTCCATTGAACGTAGGCACGTCTGTAGTCGTTCTCGTCCATGCGTTGTGTGATTGTCAGCGAGCTCCATGGGATGTCTGGGCGTCTCGTCGGGTCTTCCACGTAATCAGGGTGCGGTGCGGGCGATGCTTCAGTGGGGGTGGGAGGGTTATAGGTATCAGAAGTGGGTGTTAGAGGAGACAGTTGGATAGGTCCTGCTCTATTTCTGTACCTACTTTCCCTTTGTACGTAGGCTACTTCTTCTTGCGATGGTTCGTCCTCCTCTGGTCCGGGTCGTTCGTCGTCGGAGTCGGGGGAATGCATCAGCCATGTCTCGGGTGGGTCGCCTGTTGGATCATCGACGTCGTCCGTGGCTTCCACTTCGGTTGTCGCGTTGGCTTGTCCGCTCGATCGTTGAATCCGTCTTTTGTTGGTCTGTTTAGGTTGGCCTCCACGTCCTCGTTGATTCGGTCCTCCCCCTCGACCACCGCGACGTGTGTTCGAGTTTGGCTGCGTGGGTCGTCTGCGGACTGGGCATTCAGCCCCAGAGTGTTTCGGTCGGCCCTCGCAGACTCGTTTCGTGCAGGTGGATCGACACTGGGCCGCAATGTGTCCTCGTCGGTTGCAGTTGAGACATCGGATGTCTTTGTTGATAGCAACGGGTGTGGCCGAAGTGAACAGGGCTGTCGAGGACCTAGATGAGGCAGCAGAGAGTTGGTTAGCATGGTATGCTTGTAAGATGAGTGAACATATCTCATTATAACGTGGTTTGTCAGCATCAGCACGAGACCAATACATAGTTCCCCCTACATCCCCCATAGATAGAGAGGCGCACTCCTTAAGTTTAAAGAGCAAGAATACGACTCTGAATTCATCAGGTAGAGGCACTCCTCTTGACTGTAGGCGCTCGAAGCGTTGGGTCAAGAGCTCCATCCATGTTGGTAGGCCATTGCTTGACTTCAGCTTTGTCTCGAACAGCTGCATTAGTAGGCGAGCGATGGAAACCGATCCTTTGCTGCCGAATCGCTCGCAGATCGCTGTCCAGATCACCGCTGGGTTGGTTCCTGCTCGTTGGACGGTCAGTAGAGCTGTCGACTCTTGGCATGCTTCCACAAGGAAGCAGCGGACATGGATCTGTGCTTTGATGTAGTCTGCTTGGCTGAAAAGTGTATCCAGGTCAGTTGGTACGTTGATAGTAGGCAAGAGGGCGGGTGCTTGGCTACCTGAGGACGGGTTGGTCGAGGATGGGCTGCTTGAGGACGAGCTGGTCAGTGATGACGAGCTGCTCGATGATGAGTCGCCACGTCTCGATCCGTATGCTTCATCGTCTTCGTCGTCATCGCTCCTCCTTCTCGACTGTCTTGCTGTCGAGGTGTCTTGCTGTCGTGCTGACAGTCCAGATCCAGTAATGTTGTTAGGGGCGGGGTGGGTGGGTCTTAGTCCAGTAGTTCTGGTACTTGCGTAGATTGCAGCAATCTCTTGTACCGAGTAGGGCGATTCTTGGTCTTCCAGAAGTAGTATGTAGCGTGCGTCCACGCCCAATAAAAAAGCGAAAAATTGGAATTTCCAAAGGTCAAATTCATCGATGGGTCTTTTCGGGAATTTCGGTAGCTTGAGTTGGTAACGGGGTGCATCCAAGGCTCCATAACCAGTAAGTACACTAGTAGACATTAGTCTCCGGATACTTGAATAATCGTTTGCGCTGAGGCACTTTGATCAAAGGTTGAAGGAACAATAATGAATTTAATCAACGGTTAGAAACCAAAGACTGAAACTCAATCTAATTTACCATAAATTTATAGTGAAATAAATACCACAAATTTATATACTGATCTTGTGGTCAGAAATTCAAATGATGATTCAGTATGGGCCAATCTATACTAATTGGCAACTAATTGTGAATAACGGTAATATCAACGTAACGAATAATAATTATGATACGAAATATGAAAATGGTAATGAATATGATCCGGTCAAATATAAATGTTATGTCGTGAAATTGACCATAAAAGGTAACAATATATTAGTAAATATTATTGCTTACTAGTTCGAATATCGGTCTATGGAGGTCAGGATGTACCGGTAGTTATGCTGTTCTGAGCGTGGAAGTGGGCCCACGAAATCTATGTGTAGGGTCTCAAACAGGTTGTCTGTAAGCTTGTATTCGCCATACAGGCCCGTGTGAGAATTCGGGTGCGGGGATTTGGTTTGCTTGCAATGCTTGCATGTTGCCACTGTGTCACCAATGGCCTGCTGCATGCCGTGCCACCAGAATTTGCGGGAAATAAACCATGACATTTTGTCTCTTCCTAGGTGAGAGTTCAGGGCGGAGCGATGAGTAGCGGTCAAGATTGCCTTGCGAAGCTGTGGAGGGACCCACAGTGTCCATTTGGACGGTGTCTTTTCCCACTTGCCCCCTTTTCCTTTATACCATAGGAGGTCGTCATGCCAAGCCATGGTCTTCTTATGAAGGTGGATTTCCCTTGTCTCGGGATGCTTTTGGGCATCCATGGAGTGAGAGATGAAGGGGCCCCATTCCTTCGAATTCCTGGCTAATTGGCCAAATACCGCAGGGCTGGCCAGGGTCATGTCCATGTCATCCAGCTCTAGGGCAGTAGTGACTAGACTGATATGCGCCCGGGTGTGTTGGGTTTGGTTTGCGGCTGCAATGGTAGCAGATCGTGATGGGTGAACATGTTTCGGCACCCAGAATGATTGTTCCTTATTGGCAAAGAACGCGTTCGTGGAGTGTTCATGTTCGTGGGTTTGTCATTCCCGAATGTCACCCTCACTGAGGATATCCGCCTGCGTGTCGATCTCCTCGAGGAGATCAAGCCAGTCCTCCTCGTCGTGCTGGGCGCAATAAACGCGGCGGATGGACTCAAGGCTTTCTAGCAACTGCTCCCGGGTGTCCGGTGTGTATTCCGGTCTCCAGCTATGGGTGCTGGTGGCAAGGTATGCCATCCCTGTAGGCGGTGTGTCCCGAAACCCCGGCGTGTGTTCGGTGGACAACCAGTCATCGTTGCCGGTCCACCCGACTAGGCATGCCGTTGGTGTATACATGGCAAACCGATCCAGTCCGTCCCCGATGGAGCCCTTGACTCTCGGCATTCGGGAAAGGCTGTCCGGTACCGTGTTTTCCTTCCCTTGATGTACTCGATGGTGAAATCATACAGGGCTAGTTCCGACTGCCATCGTGCTAGTCGGCCCGTATGTTCCTTGTCCATGAGCCATCTCAAATTGGCATGGTCGGTTTGAACCAGTATGTTCGGTGCGCCCCACAAGTACTCTCTGAGCCTGCTGAACGCCCACACGATCGCCAGCGCTTCGCGCTGTCGTGTGCAGTAGTTCACCTGTTCAGGGGTCAGCTTTTTGCTGACGAACATGATAGGCTGGAGTTGCTGGTGTGTTGCGTCATATTGCTGTAGCACTGCCCCGACTGCATATTTGGACGCGTCAGTGGCTAGTACAAAGCGCTTTTCAAAGTCAGGTAGGATTAGGACCGACCCGCCCTCTGTAAGAGGATCTCGTGTCAAAGCTTCTTTCAACTTGTTATATGTCTCTTCGGCCTTTGGTGGCCATTCGCTATACGGGTCGCCTTTGAGGCAGAAGTCCCGTAGCGGTTTGACAAAGTCTTGGAAGTTGGGAATAAACTCGGAGTAGACTTGGGCCATACACAGGAAGGAGTGTAGCGCAGTGCGTGTGTTAGGGCGCGGGAGGGAACGAATGGCGTCCCGCTTCTCCGGCTTCAGCACTATTTCGCCTCCTTGTACCCTGTACCCTAGATAGTCGATGTGATCTTTGGCGAACGAGCACTTCTCTAGGTTCAGCTTCAAGCCGAAGGCCTCCAGGCGACGTAACACATCTGACACATGGGCCAGGTGTTCCGCCTGCGCGGAGTAGATCACGATATCGTCAATATAGCAGAAGCTATACTGGTTCGTGTGCCCATAGGTCTCTATAAATTGTTCGTCCCCATATTTCGGGTCCGATAGAGCCCGGTTCATACAGTCCTGGAATATCGCCGGAGCTGTCTTCAGTCCCATCGGGAGGACTGTCCATTGGTACAATCTCCCTCCGACAGCGAAGGCAGTTAACGGGCGGCTTTCCGCGTCGAGCGGTATATTCCAGAAGCCGTTCTTGAGATCAAGTTTGGTAAAGAATTTGGCCTGACGAAGCCTGTTAAGACCATCGCGCATTCGAGGGATAGGCGCCTCGACGCTCTTAATGATCTTGTTGAGCCTTGTATAGTTGATGCACAAGCGCTGTTTGCCATCCGGCTTCGGGGCCAGTCTGACCGGCGATCGGAATTCCGACCACGACGGCTCGATCAGTTGTTTGGCAAGGATGTCCTGCACCATTTCCTCGCAGATCTGTTCCTCTTTGTAACTGAGGCGTGATCCTTTGAGGCGGGGCATGGTTTGCCCGACTTGTCGTTCTATCCTAGCGGCGGCATGGGTTACACCGCCGGCGACAAGTGGGCCGAACAGCTTCTTGTTTTTCAGGAATTGAGCTTTTAGCTCCCGGACAAAGTCTGGCGAACCGCGTTGTCGCGCCATGACCTCGTCAATGATCTCCTCTACGGGCTTTTGGTCCCGTGGGTCATCCGGGTACTCAAGTATGGAGTCCGGGTCTTCAATCTCGTCCTTCGCGTCCCTGCCCGGGTATCGCGTGGAGGATTGAGTGTCCCATCAGGCAAACTCCTGCAGGTCGGCTATCATTTCGGCGTATTGTTTCGCTGCGGACTTATGATAGAAGCCTGGGAAGATTTGGAATGCCGTTTCCCATAAGTCATCGACCTCGCGAGTCATGAGCTTGGTACCCGTCCTGAACAGACCCCAAACGAAAGGCGATAAGGGGCTTGGACTGTCGGCTGGGTATCGGAATAGGATCGTCGACTACCCGATCCAAAACATCTCTCCACCACATGACGGTGGGATGGATTGGAAGGATGATCGTGATTTCTTCGCCCCGATCTAGGCGGTCAGCTAGGATGTTGGGTACCGCCGTTAAGCTGTCCGGCTGTATCGGGTCGGCGCCTTTGTACCATTGCTTCAGCTTTAGAAAGACGTCGTCGTCCTCCGTAAGCCGTTTGGAAGCATGAAAGACAAGGCTTGTCTTGACCCGTACAAATCGGTCAAAGCCATGCCATGAGTCTTCCTGACGCTTAAGGAGCAGGATCTGTTCGTCCCTCTTGGTCGCGAGCTTCTCAAAGTCCTCCCATGGGTCGGGCGGCTTGTTCTCCGACTCTGGGATGTATACATTGGTGTATACCCAGGCCGTGCCCTTTGGGGTTGGGCGAGCTTGCTCCGTGAGGTGACCATCATAAGGCAGAGGAGGGGCTGGTGGTATCAGGGTAACCTGCGCCCTTCCGCCATAGAAGTGCTTTCGTGGGAGGTCCGTTTCCGGGTTAAGGATCGGAAATTCAGACTCCTGGCGTCCACGACCGTACTTGATTATGTCTTGTCCCAGCGGTGCATCCATCATCTTTAGGTCGGGTTTGCCTAAGACAATAGTGCCTGGGAAGTCTGGGACGACTAGGACGTGTATGGTGTAAGACATCCCGGATGGGAATTCGATCGTCGATGGAACGCGACCTATGATTTCGCTCCGTTGGTCGTTGGCACCCCGGATGTAACCAAGTGTGCCTGTCTTACCAAAATTGAACAGGCGTCCATATTTGTCGATGAATCGACTGCCTGCGAACGTGATTTGAGCCATGCTATCATTTCCGGTATCTAGATAGCCGTTGAGTTCTTTCCAGTATAGTCTGGTATAACTCATATCACGTGCCTCCGCTGGTGGGAGGTCTACTGGTGTAGCTCGGGTTACCAAGGCCTGCAACTCCATCTCAGCAAACTGTCGCGCTTGTGTTCGCGCCGCTGCGCTGAGTTGGTCAGAGTTGTGCAGTGGATTGAGCCCCTGTTGACGTAGGACAGACGGGGCAATGGTTTTGTTCCCATGTGAGGTGGGTAAGACCATGGTGGCCGTCGTTCAAAAAGATGAAGGAGAGTACCCGACCGGCAATGATTGGATAGCTTTGTCGTCTGGGCGTGGTATGCGTGGGTGATTTATATCGGACCCGATGACTGTGCCTCTGGTCAATCTGGCACGCCGGCCCAATAGGGAAGGCCTTATGTGAGTATTATGAATGTATGATTTCGCCCCTGCATACGTTTTATTTACCTTGTTCACAAAGGAGCGGGTTTTGCTACCTGCTGGACACTGGTAGGTCTCGCGCGTCTTACGCGAGGGTCCGAGGGCGTATTGGGTGCCCTCCCATCACATGTAATTGATGTGATCGTGTCAGGATCAACGGCAGGCGTCGCCTTTGCGACGGTGTCTTTGGGTAAGGGATTGAGTAAACCGACCTCTATGCTGAGATCAGCGACCGCGGCCGGCTCGTTCGGCACACGCTCCCGACGGTTGTCGTCGCTACCCATCTTTATATCCTTATCACTCGTCTCAACGCTATCTACTATCGGTGAGGTCGTAGCCTCTATTGGTTTATACAACGTGTCCTTCGGCAGTTGGGCCGGGACCGGAAGAAGAGGAGTCGGAGCCACTGGGTATGGCTGTTCGACGGCTGTCCCCGTGTTGGGCGCCTTTGGCTGTTGGTCGCCACGGGTAACCATTGTGTCGCTCGGTTGCAAGGAGGGCGCTCCCGAGGGCAAGGTGCCTCGTGATGCTGACACAGACGTCACCGCTTTGGTGGGTGCAAGACTATCGGGTCTTGTTCTTCCTCTTCCCCGTCTTTGCCTTTTTGGCGCCTGCATTAAGCATAGGGGCAGCTCAGGTCGGTGGGGGTGTGTATGTATATATGTTTTACCGATTAGGTGTTCCTTCCCCGGCATATAGCATGCCACCTCATCGTACTTTTTACCCTGGGCTTGGTACTGGGCCACTCGATTCTTGGCCTCGGCGGAGTACTGGGCAAGCCAGGACGGGTCTTGCCCCGGAAACAAGAAGAACGTCGTTCCGTCTTGTCTGACGTCGGAAATACGGAGGCCCATAGTGGGATTGTCCTTAGGATTGGGTACCCAATGGCCGTCCTTCTTGACCTTGGACCGGCCAACATACCAACGGTGAATGTACCACTTCAGTGGCTCCACCCGTTCTTGATCCTGGCGTGGGTGTTGGTATTGGCACGAGTTCGACCATTGGCATGGTGCGACCCATAGTCTCGAATCGTCAAGAGCATTGAAGGCAACGGAGTGCATCATATAGTCACAACACTGCGCACTCGGGTTGGTATGGTACGGCCCCATGAAGGTCTCATTGAAAAGACCAAACGGGTTATTGTATGGATCCGGCATAGGCGGAAGATGCGATAAAGGTTTTACCACACCCTGACCGTATCCGTCACCGTCACCATATTTTCGCTTGCCCTTCTTGCCGTCCGATGAGCCTCCGCTCCTTGGTGGCGGGTATGTTGGTGGTGGCGACATCGGAGGTGGTGGGGACGCGAAGCCCGATGTTGGTGGGTAGTATGGGTAAGGCATCGGTAATGGAGGAGGCAGGTATGGGTGTGCCGCTCCACTGGCCTGAGTGTTGGGACTGGATGCCCTCGCGTATGGGCTGGACTGTCGGGTGCTGGGTGTGCCCGAGTTTGTCGCTCCCCCAAATGGAAGGGTAGGTGGAGGCATAACATACGGTGAGCTAGAGGAGCTCGAGGAGTTATAGGGACTCCTTGGAGAACTTGACCACGATTGACGACGTTGTGACCAGTTGTCGCCGGTGACAAAGGTCCACATGTCAAAGGTCTGCCCCGATTTGACCTGGTGGTCTTCGAGAGTGCTGCCCGTGGTTATCATGGCTCGGAGTAACACATCAGCTCGCATTTCCCTCTCTACCTTGTCGGATGAAAAGATGGAGGAGACGAAGCTGGCGTTTGTCCATGTGGCAACCTCGCACATACGGTCAGTTCGGAACCGTGTGATCTTAAAGTTGGTATTGTCCAAGTCCTGTGCTCGGGTAAGGATATTTCGGACAAAAGTCTCACCATGCGTTCGCCCTTGTTGTGGTTCAGCCTTAGCAATTCCGGATAGGACTGCCATTAGGAGTGAAGCGAAGTCGGACTTCACTAAGTTGGTGAGGAGCTTCTGAGGAAGGTCGATTATGGAAGTATACTAGGCCACATCGTCCTCCCACATTCTCCTCGCCGCATCGTGAGCCAGGTCGACCGTGATGTGAGGCTGTGTAACATACCCCCAGTCTGCGGCTAGCACAAACCGTCGGAGCATGTAATGGGGTAAGTCCGAGGGGATAATCTTGTTCAAGGCGACCATGTCTTCACCGTAAGCCTGCCAGTTATGCCAGTCTGTAGTGAGTAGCGTTTGGGACGGCCACGCACCAACAAGGCTGTTCAGCAATTGCTTTACGTCTGCACACGTGAGCGCATGACTTGCCACAATACGATCTAGGGCTGCATAAGCCATTAGGAGCTTAAGGCCTTCACGATATGTGAGTCTCGCCGATTGGGTGTGTACAGCAAAGTCAAAGTTCACCTGGTCTCTGACTGCACTGCGTGCCGCGTCGACCCGCTTATGACTGGCGTCTTTGGGTTCGGGCTTTGGCGACTGACGACGCTCTAGGTGTGAGTCTCTGTCTAGGTCTATCTCCTTCGTCACACCACGCGCTCTCGTTACCCTTCGGAAGGTAATGATAGAGCTACCATCCGGTATCGGGGTTCCTCCCTCACCTGATCCACTAATGACGTGTACGGCAACTTGTATCCGCAGGCAGTCAGAGATGGCTTGCAAGATGAGGTCCACCACCGTTAGGTAGTTGATGATGTAGAGGACCGCAGCCCGGTGTGGTACGATTGGGACTCGAGCGGAGTCTGAGCCGTCAAGGAGTACACCGTAGCAGTTGGGAACCTTCAGCCATGTCGCAAATTCCGACATTTTGCCGAAAGGGTCTGTTGCGGTTTCCACTGCTTCAAGAAGTGTACAAGCTCATTGTATACGTTTGATGTATGTAGGATGATTGCATCCCTCCAGTGCTTTTGTTCCAGCAAGGCTCGGTCCCACACGGCAGTGACGTTGTCAAGGCCCTTGAGGGTGACTGTGGCCCTAGTCTTGAGGTTAGCCTGGAGACGGCTTATGTAGGTGGCCTTGGGCCAATAGAAAGTGTCGGCTTGGTTAGCATGGAGTGCATTGACAGCGACAGTAAGAGCTGGGTTCTCACTGGTGTACTTGCTGCTATGGAGGGTTAGTCTCAGACGTGGGATGAGAGAGTGGTATGTTGGCCAAGCCTCATCGAGGAGTCGGTCTCGGGCCATACATATCTCTTCCCACAGCGTGAGAAGGTCCTGGATGGATCGGTTATCTATGAACTGATGACCCGTGGCCGTCAAACCCACCACCTTGTCTTTACCTTCTACCGACACGGTTGCTCTTGCCCAGTGAGTGTTGTCCCCATACATATTATTAGGAATATGTGGGGCTGCATCAGGGAAGGCATATTATTGTTGGTTGGGTGCTGCAGGGGAGATAGGCCACCCTGGCGTTCCCGTCATGTCCAGATTAGCCGTGGGAACTGGGACGCATGGAAGTGGCGTTCGGGCCACGAGCATAGCGTTGTTACCATCCCTCCATGGGGATTGGGGTTGAGGGGTGTTCTTGCTATCACGAATGGGCACTGGTGTCTGGAATAGGCCAGCACCAACGTTCGTATTGCTAGCAGTCCCCGCGCTGCCCAAGGCTTCTAGTCCGGCATCCTGGTCTGGAGAATCCCACTGACTCATTTTTGGTAATGCCTGCACCACAGTGGGTTCGTTGATTTGGAGACGTTTCTTTTTGGGGATACGTCTTGCACGAACAGGTGGTGAGGTGCCAGTATGGGGGACAAGGCACCTTTGGGCGGCCGTCTTGTCGAGGTTTTCAGCAATTTGTTTTTGTTTTGGTCAAGACGTTTGCTGTTGGTCGTCTTGCAGTAAGCAGCGTGTGGCTTGGTCGGTTGGTGTTCGGTTCGTTCGTTGTCTGTATAGAGTGTGTGTCGTCTGTGTGCAAGGGTAGGTATGCGTGTAAGTAGGTGCGAGATTACTCACCCCCCCCTTTGGTAAGGGAAGCCCACGCCTTGCTAACACCTGCCAGTTGCAGAGAAATTGAGGCACCCTAGAAATACAGACACGACTCCGTTGCTGAGGGTTTGTTTGGTAACGATACTTCTGAAATTGTCAGAAGGTACGGCCCCTTTTCCCAAATAGGTTGAGGAAAAGGACAGAAGAGCCGGCTGCTCGAACCGTGTTTTCGTTCGGAACCCTCTGTTGGGTATCCAGTCCCTTTCGGAGGACTCCAAAATTATTTATTCCCTTTCCAGCTGAGGTAGTTCCGTGTGTGTATGTCTGTATGTGTGTTAGAACGAAACCGACCGAGTGCAACGTAGGTGTTGACTCCTTGGAGAACCACAGTAGAGGTACTGCTTGTGAATCCTTGTTCTGACCCTTGGAGACCTATTTGTTATAGGTGGGTGAGAATGGAGTGGGATGTGTAGGTAGGAGGGTGATTTGTTGCTTGTGATTTCGACAAAATTTGGATTGTCAAAATTTACAACAAAACCCAAAGTGGTGTAGGACTCTTTTGTGAGCCACCACTCTTGTATGCTCTAGAATCCTTCTTCTGACCTTAGGACACCTTTTGAGTACAGGTGGGTGAGATGGAAGTAGAGTGTGTATGTAGGAGAGTGATTTTTCGTCTGAAAATTTCGGCAAAATTGGAATTGGCGAAAATTGACAACTGAATCGTCCTTGTGACGTCACCTTTGCTCCTTATTGCTTGGCCTATATTGCCACTGACTAGCCTCCCTACCCCCTGCAAATTTGCTGCAATAGGAGGGTTGAGTATGAGCTAGTTTGCACAAACAGACTTTGTTGCACAGCACTCGTTTTCTGTTTTTCTGTCTGTTTTTGTTTGCTCTTGATTCGTTTGCACCCTATGGATGCTTGGAAGTGAGCAATAAATGACAGAACGAGTGTGTGTTGTCGATAGGAGACACAATTGGGTGTCTGTAAAGTCTGAAATAGGATGGCAGATAGAGAGCAAGACGTGGTTTGTAGGTGTGTGTACAGGGTTCGTTACTGTTAGTATACGTTTGACCCCTTATCACCCAACCAACTACACTCTACCCTTCGCTCCTATCTCTCTTTGGTGTCCTCACACTGTGTTTACAAATGGATGTAATGTGTGTGTGGAGGAGATAGTGAATGGGTATGTATAGGTGTCAACAGAGATTAAGACTTGTTTGTTCGTTTGCCACACGTTCTAGCCTTAGGAATGGCAGAAAATGAACAATATAGGTACAGAACCGACACGTCTACCCCTCTCTGTCTCTCTGTCTCGTTTCTTGTGCAATGAATCCTCTTTCCTTGCTTATTCTTGCCCAGAAAATGGTGCGGCGAACTATCAAAATTTAGCGTAAAAGGAAAACAGGCATGGGACTCCACTTTTATCGGTTCTGTTATAAAAGAATATATTTATTGATGCCTATCCTTTTACTACACCAAATAATAACAACTTCGCCAATAACCCAGTCTTCTTGAGCTTATACAAGCAAGGATCAAAGATGGTAGGAAAATGTGGGAGACTAGCGAAGCCAAAATAACCAAGGCAAACAGCAACCAGTTCCCGTTGTCCGGCCTAACGATAATATAATCCGGGCTAAAAAGCGTAACGGTCCTTTTTAGTAATACTATCGCTGCCTATCTACAATGGGATTACTGTTGGGAAGAGCTTCGTAATATGTCCGGCTTAATACCCGGTATTATTAAAGTAGCCCATATTTACCTATCTGCGCCTACAGGATAGTACATTTGGAGTCCATAGCTAAAGGCTGATTTCTTTTCTGATCTGTCGTACAGACATCAGATAAGCACAAATTTATTTTTCGCTGATCTGTCGCACAGACATCAGACGAAAACAAACACTCCTACTCATCCTCAAACAAAAAAACTTACAAACAAGCAATCAATTTGTCACAAGCTGACATTTAGCCCTTGTGCACATTTGGCTTCTGTGTGCTCTTCTACAAGACATCAGACCACACCTACTCCACTCCCTCTTGCTGCTTGCATAAAGCCAAGTAGGATAAGTGCGAGACAAACATCAGACAAACACACAGACAGAGGAGAAACGAGCAAAGCACTCCCACTCTCTGTTTTGGACCATTTTCCTTGCATTTTCTCTGCAGAAACCAGAGGAGATTACACATCTCTCACACAAGAGCAAGACAAATATCGAAGCACTGTCCGACGACAGACTGACTTCTACAAAACAGCTCTTTTGACCAAACTATCGTTATCTCTGTGTAGGGCCTGACGCCCCATAACTATTTCAACAGAGAAAAGGAAGAAGGAGAAGAAGGTTGCATAGAGTGATAAGAATAACAGAGGAAAAAAAAAAAAAAAAAAAAAAAAAAAAAAAAAAAAAAACCAGACGTGACTCTCATAACATAAGATGGAAGACGAGAATGAGCAGGCTGGTGTGACACCAACTGATTATGGTCCTAGTGAGGGAGGAGAGGAGCAGGAGACTCAGTACTCAGAAGAGAGGGGGGATAGAGACGGAGAGGAGAGAGAGGAGTATACGTATACAGCCGATGTAGAGTCGACAGGGGGGGGGGGGGGGGTAATGCACAAGAAGCGAGTGCAGGTCAGACTGGAGGCTCTCCACTGACAGAGGCAGAGAGAGAGATGGAGGATGTTGGACAGAATATCCCAAATACATGGGAACAGTTGGCTACATATGATGACGAAGAGTCCTTTTTCCTTAACTACCCAACCTATTATAAAACACACATCTACATTCCTTACGAGAAAAGGAATAGACCAGGACAAGGTCAAAGCAACCTCCTGATCAAAATTCCCGGCCTTGCGAAGCCTCTCTTCAACAAAGTGAGGTTTGAGCACGAAAGAGTGCCATTGCAGGATATCAAGTATGGCGACACTCTTACACTGTGCGACATATACGACATATCTGCAACACTCTACGCTGCTGTGCTCGTTGCGGAATTTCATGAACGCACAAACACACAGTGGAAAAATAAACGCACAACTGCAGCATGGCTGTCTGTCTGTGGTGTCCCCACTGATATCAATAATCTAGAAAGAAAGTTCGAAGGTAGAAACCAAAGTGGCATTGAGTTTGCCCTTGAGGCTTTTGTAACTGCCTTCACACGGGCTTACAACGAAATGTACAAAGCCCTGAAAGACAACACAAGGCAACATCCTGTTTACGAGGAGGTTGACCAGTCTTGTCAGGTGCTTGAACGCCTCACACAACTCCATAAGGGCCTCTTTGAGGGGAAGGAGCAAAAACCAACATGGAAACAATGGGCCCACACAAAGAATCACACTCTCATTAAAGGCCCTCTCACAACAATCCCAAATAATAACAGAGCTGATAAGTCTTCCATGAGAAAAGGCACACTTCCTCTCTAGTGCCACAGGGCTTGCAAAGTTCGTGACTCATCTAGCACGACAGGTGAAAGAAGAAGAGACGAGACAGAAAGAGGAGAAGGAGCAGAAGGAGAAGATAGCTGTGGCAATGGCAGTAGCACGGGTGGCTCCACAGCCAACGGCTCCACCTACCACATCTAACCCAGCTCCCAAGAAAGCAGGAGGAGGATCCACAGGAGGAGGACCCCAAGGGGGAGGAACAGTAATTAACTTGACTGACTCCCAGAAGAAAAAGCAGGCGCTGCAGGCAGCCCTAGCTGAAATCAAAATTGGGAGGGGGCCTTAAGCTCTATGCTATCACAGCCAATCAGGCTGACACAGAGAAGACCCTCATGACTAAGTTCAATGAGATGGACAGATGCTTCCAGCAAAACCAGTGTGAGGTGGAGCAGGAGTATGAAGTCCTAAAACATCTCTGTGATCGATCCCTCCTTGGAGCTGGTTTTGATCGTATAACTTACGAGAAGTACAGAGGAGAGGAGGAGCTAGCAAGGAAAGGTGGACATGCAGAGATGAGTTGTACTCTGGCCATTGCTGCCCTCATTCGATACTTTAAGGCAAGTGGATACCAACACTTGTGCACGGGCACATTGATTGGGTTTGAAATTTTCGACTTAGTATCGGAGCAGTTGCAGTCTGTCACTCAGCTTGCATCTGTCTTAACAAATGTGGGCACCCAGTACACTCTCTTTTATAACCACAAAGCCATACTCCTGTATTTCCTCAGTGCTTTGCACGTCTACAACAAAAATAAGCTCACACTGCTCATGCAAGACTGCAAAACCTTCGACAAGGTAAAGCACTTGAACTTTTTGGAGATGAGCGTCTTTGAGGCCACGACTAAGGCCGTGAGCCCAAAAATGTTGTGGACCGAAGTAATGACCGCTTGTCAGAGGCTCGACAGCCAGACAGCATCCTTGATCGGTTCTGCATCGGCTTCTGCTCAACCGCAAGCCGCACATACGCAACGATCTCTAGGAAAGCGACCAAGAGAGAACAGTCGTGAAGCTAACACACCTTGCATTCGTTGGTGGGCACGGGCACAATGCTTCAAACACACAAATAAGAAATGCCCGTACAACCACGATGTCGAGAACACCCGCATCCGAAACACACTCCTCAAGAACATACGGTCGGACGAAACCAACACCGTCGCCGTTCTGCGCCGACTGCGCAAGGATCAGGGGTGGAAATTACAGGATGTCGCGGACCATGACCACGAACTAGCTGACGCAATCAATTCTCTTTTCACTAGAGATGATCAGAAGACCGCAGCCATAGAAGCCGCAAGTAGAGGAAGAGGTGGAACACGAGGAAGAGGAGGAGGGAGAGGAATCAATCGAGGAGGAGGAGCCCCTTTCGCACGAGGCACATGCACTCGCGGGGGGAGAGAGGATTTGTGAGAAGAGGAGGAGGAAGAGGTGTATTTCAAGGTAGAGGAGGAGGAAGATGGGTTGGCCGAGGTGGATACGGCAGCGCAGAGCGCCCGTACCACAGAGATGGGGGCTGGGCAGACGGCTCGAGCTCAAGCTCGAGTTCCTCAGCACCACAGGCCTATGCGACATCAGGCGCAACCACTACCGACACTGATGCCGACTCAGGTAACAGATTTGAGGTAGTCCAATGACTAGAGAAGGAGGGAGAAAACAGAACAACATGCATTGCACGATACACCGTTGTGCAGGTCCCAACCAAGGATACCAGTGAGTCTAAGAGCCCACAGCAGGCCACAGACCAACTCAAAGGTAGTACAAGACCAGTACACCCATCACGACAACAAACAGTGCATGCTGCTAATAGGCAGGCGAGTAAAGCGCTGGCAAAGAGAAAGCAGGCGGGCCTGTCGCAGCCACAGCCGAAGAAAGTAAGAATAGAACCGGCAATCAATCTTATCAACTTGCCGAGACAGACAATAGACAAGGAGGATGGAGGACATCAACCTCTCCTCACGGTCTCAAACAGAGAAAGCAAGGACAATCATCCTATACCCAAAAAGACATTACAAAAACGGCGGAAAGGGAGGAGGAGGCGAACCTCGAGAAAAGGATACAGATTTTGGAACACAAGTATTGGCCTTAAAAAGTCACCAGCCAGACGCTTTATGCTATACAAACCTTTTTTGTGAAACATTAAATACCTTTATAAACGTTGGTAATGATACTATGGCGAATATTAATATTGTCGGCCGAAAAGTTACTACGAAACACCATGCGTGGTTAGAAGCTAATATGAAAAAATCATCGGGCACCTTGAAAGGAGTTAGTAGTCGGACGGATATAACGGGCATCATCACTTTAAATTTTAAATTGACATCCGGACGAGTATATCGAGTGGACTTGTACGTTGTCCCCGAATACCACGGATCTGTTCTTTTGTCGTACGACCAACTGGCGACAATGAACGTAGTGATTGATTGCGCCGCCAAAAGAGTCATATACGGCGTAGAGCCAGGAGAAGAATATACTGTCGACTCTCTCCATGCTATTGACTCATACGAGGCCCTACACCTAGGGGTAGCATCGGAAGGGAAACAGGTGGCCATTACACACGCATATGAGGCATATATGCCAACGGATGCGGTGTCTAAAGATGGTTCAAACCTGTCAGACAAGAGAAAGGCGGAGGTCTATACGGCTACAGTCTCTACACAATGGGATAAAAAGTCGATAGACGATCTCGTTGAAAAGAGGAAAGAGGAGATTATATGCATGGGGAAAAGGTGCCCATCGTTGGCGAGATTTGAAGAAGGAGCAGGGGCCGATGTATATATTACCAACGGGTATTGCTTTCACGTAAAGGTGGAAGAGAAGGACAGACAGGAGTTTATACCGAGGAGAAGGGGACGACTCCCTGATATCCCGGCAGAAGATATTAAAAGCTTTATTACCGAATTCTGGGGTGACGAGCCTACGTGGCCGCGCTCACTGACAGAAGTGAAAAAGTGCCTGCGCACTCTTTTTGAAAATAATAAACCATATACGGTCATACGCCCGTACAATGAGAAGGCGATATGGGCGCAGGAGATACGGGACCGGCTTATTGATCATCCGATACCGGTGCCCTCACGGAAGCAACACTTAGTGGTGGCTTGTCGTCTCGGGACTCGTCAGCAGAGCAGTGCATACAAGCGGAAGCTCAGAGACCAGGACAAGTTGAAATTGATTCCTCAAGCATTCACATGCTTCGATGGTTTCTACACCCAAAAAGCTCCGTTGCAATATGCGAGATTAATAGATATGTTGGTAGGTCTGGCGGAGGACGACGAACCAGACACTGCCACATATGAAAGAACGGGAATGGACGATATATCAGAAGAAGAGTTGGGCTTGGAGGAGGACAGAGCACCCCTCAAGCATCACAAGAGAATGTCAGAGGAGGAGTTTAAGGCGGCGATAGACGGGAAATTGGCAGGAGGAGCAGGTACGGAGAAGGAGAAAGAGGTTTTGAAAGAGAGATTGAAGGCGAACAAAATGATTTTTGACCCCCCTCAAGCGGGAGGTGTCAAGCCGGAAGACTTCACCGCGGTTATTTGTAAAATACCAGGTGCTGAGCCTTCACCGGCGCCACGACGGGCAAATCTGAGTATACATGAAGCAAAGATCGCAGAAGAACAAGCACGGCAGTTACTCGATGAGGATTTCATTGAGAGATCGACATCTCCAATAGTTTCCCAACCGAGACTGGTGCCTAAACCGGGAGGAGAATGGCGCTTAACGGTTAACTATGCCCGCGTCAATAAAATTTTAGAGGAGGAACGAAATCCATTACCTACTCTTGAAGAAGGAAGGAGAGTATTGCGGAACGCCAAGCTATACTCAGTCATTGATCTGAAGAATGGCTTCTGGCAAATTCCACTGGATGAAAAGTCCAGATGGCTGACTGCATTTGTAGTAGGAATGGAGATATATCAGTGGAAAGTACTTCCGATGGGACTCAAACAGGCCCGGGACTCTTTCAGAAAGCGATGCAAAGCATGCTGAGTAGCAAATATAATGACCAGACAGAGGGAGGTTTCATGAGGAGAAGAGGACAGAAGGCGGGAGAGTACGCATTTTGTTACATCGATGACATTATCGTGTACTCCAATACGATGGAAGAGCACATCGACCATCTAACAGATATTTTCAGGCGTATCAAACTATTTGGCCTGAAATGTAATTTGAAGAAATGTCAACTCGTAAAGACAAGCGTGACATATTTGGGGTACGAAATCTCTTACAATAGAGTCTCGATATCCAAAGAGAAGAGGGAGGAGATCATGAGCCGACAGAGGCCGAAGAATCGCACAGAGCTGCACTCATTTCTTGCGATGGCGCAATATTACAGCCAGTTCATACCCCATTGGGGTGCAACTCGGGCTAAGTTGGAGAGAATGATCGACTTCGGTGATTTTGAGAAGTGGGATGATGAAGCCTTAGAAGCGTACAACACGCTCAAAGATCTCCTTTATAAAAATCCGAAGGATGGCGGACTCGTGCTGATGATGCCCGACTTTTCGAAGCAATTCGTAGTCGACACAGACGCATCAAAGTTCGCGATCGGCGCAGTCTTACAACAGGAAGATGAGGAGAAAAAGTTGCGCCCGATCATGTTTATAAGTAGAAAGTTGTGCTCGGCGGAGCGAAACTATTGTACGAGACAGAGAGAGGCACTGGCGGTGGTCTGGGCCCTCAAACGGTTGAGAGAGTATTTATGGGTTGGACCTCAGTTTATAGTAAGGACTGATCACCAGAATTTACTATGGCTGATGAATCATGAACAGACTGGCCGTCTAGCGAGATGGCAGGCATTCTTGTCATGTTTCAATTTTACAATGGTCCATCTACCCGGCAAGCGAAATGTTGTCGCTGACAGCCTCTCCAGGCTAGAGTTTCACTCAGAAGTGGCAGCTCTCGTATCATCAGCAGAAATGGAGGATCTATCCCCAGACTGCACATACGAAGTGCATCATATCGAGTCGATGCAGATGGCAAGAGGGGTCCGATATAACCGATCGGGTCTACGTCATAGCCCGCAAGATCCGGATCATGGGATATGTTGTACAGCACATGTCCTCGAGGATGCTGAGTGGTCCTATGAAGCATATGAGAATATGAAGGCGGAGATAAAACAAGAAGAGATTAAGCAAGAAGCATATGCGGAACCCCCGCAGGAGAACAAGGAGGAGTTAGACGAAAACCCTGAGAGGACAGGAGTGCAGCTAGAGGATGGGATTATCCACATAGCCTCACCCACTGCATGGAGACAGCAACAGGCTCTCGAACCGGAGTTCAAAGAGCTAATACAGCTATACAAGAACCCGAACGAGCTAAAAATGACGAAGGAGATTAAGGAGCAACAGAAGGAGATGGGGTGGACAGACGGTCTCTTGTGGTACAAAGGCCAACACGGGCGCTATGCATCACAACCAGACAAATGGACTCTCTGGGTTCCTGAGAAACTCAGACACATCATTTTTGTCGCTGCTCATAACTGCCCACTACTGGCGCACCCGGGCCGACAAAGAACGCATATGTTCATTTCGAGACGATTCTGGTAGAAGAAGATGAAGGAGAACATTGATGAATAGGTCAATGCATGCATCCCATGTAAGACATCAAAACACCATTGAAGGCGAATTTTGGCCTGATCGGGACTTTTCCTTTACACTAGGAATGTTCGAGTTCTTACACACTTATCATGTAGGACCTTTCCCGGTCACGACGGAAGGTTACAGATACCTTCTAACGGCCATAGACAGAGCCACCAACTATGTATGGGTGGTCCCAGTCAAAGACGTTACGGGCGAAACAACAGCCAAGGCGTTGATTGACAGGATCATCTCACAGATTGGGGTGCCGAGAAAAATATGCTCAAATCGAGGCTCTGACTTTAATAATGAAGTCATCGACAAGCTATCTGCATATTACGGCATGAAATGGCAATATGTCACCGCCTATAACCCCAGAGCGAACGGCAAGATAGAGCGGGTGCATAGACCCCTCAAGGCCGCGCTGAAGATGTATTGTATGAAGAAGGAGAACCAAAAGGCATGGGTGGAGGCAGCATCCTCGTTTGCCTTTGCTATGAATTGCCTACCCTCTACAGCGTTAGGTGGTTCAAAAGGTTCCGTCTCGCCATACCAATTGGTATATGGGCGTGAGCCCGCCATCCCAGCCTCACTGCTGCACCCAAAAGATTCATGGGCAGATCAGGATGAGCTGTTTGGGGTGAGACTTCGGGCGAAGATGGAGGCGGAGCAAATAGTACAGGCGCATAGGGAGGCGGAGCGCAGGAAGACTGATGCTGAAGGTGTCAGGCAGACACACCTGGATCAAGTCAGATTTCAGGTCGGGGATATTGTACTACTGTACCATCCTCAGGTTCCTCAGGGAGTCAGCTCGAAGCTGTTCATCCACTGGAAAGCACCATACCAGATCATGGAACAGATGGGGCCTTTGAATTATAAAATCAGGGGCAGAGGGAAAGTTCAAATAGTCAATGTACGAAGGCTGATTAAGTATGATCCCTTCCTACTTGAAGATGAGTCCGTTGATCAAGCACTCAAACGGATGGAGGCTGACTTTAAAGAGGTCACACCAATCCGTGTAAGGAGGATATCTCGGAACGGGATACCTACAGGGCACCAATTGCGGAGAAGGAGGAAGCTGAGCTGGAGAACCAGCGGGCCACCGACCGCAAAAGCGCGGCGGGGACTCAGACCCGCAAAAGGGTGGAATCGAACGTGCCGGAAGGAAAGTTCACGGAGGCGCAAATAAGGAGAGCGCAAAATGACCTTATCTACGACCGACCGAGGAAGGCGATAAGGACGGCACGTTCGCAAGGAGTCCATCAAGAGGGGAGCGATGACGGAGATCAAGACCCTCGCGCGGGCAATGACACTCTCGTTCACCCTAGTTGGAAAGAAGGAGATGCGATTGGACATATTTCATGGGCCAAAGACGCTTTTTACTTGGTGAGGCCTGCGGCCCAACACGTAGCCGATGACACGCTCTCAGATTTATATCTCATGAGAGTCATGGCAGTACCTCACAAACGCCATACGCAATCGAATCGAATTTCGACTGCGGCACAAATAATACAACCAGTCTTACATTTCTGGAGGAGTCTGGATCCAGTGGAAGATCCTAAAGTAAGACAATACCTTCCAGTATATAAAGACGCCAAGAAACTTGAGACATGGGATGATACCATATCTCCCACAGATAAAGATCATACCGCGTGGACCATACAAGCACTACCACGAGGGGTGCTGGACATTCCTTTTGACTTGGCACAAGGCGCAATCCCTCACAAAATTTGGGACGTCCTCGAACAGTCTACCTTAGACTTAACTTTGGTTGGAGGTCCTCCACCAGGTAAAGGAGTCCGCGCGCGTAAACGGCATCTATAGTAAGTATTTTTTTTTCTCTAGAAGTATTGTGGACCTGATCGATTGCGAACATAGCATTGATCCAATATCGTCCCGACAACCTTACTTAGATATTAAAGCTACTACAGCATTCATTCTTCTAGAGATTAACCAGACACAGCTGACAAAAAATAGGCATTCTATTCTCTTGCTTCGGCAGAGACAGACGAGACTGCCACGAAACAGCACCGTTACGGGATCGCTATTTGAGTGAGCGATGGTGTTTCCTGGATACGACCCGCATTAGTACCAGAATGATGATCTCATTAAAGACCCTACAGTCTAATCAAGAACTGATATATTTTAATAACATGAACTGCTACACCGGATTCCATCGATCTCTACTTGTATCGGCATATCGCAAGGTTAGGGCGCACTCAACCCAACTTCGGATATAGTCGTCAGACTTGATCACCTGACACTATATTAAATGATACCGATTTATACAAGGGTATGTCTTCACAAAAAGTAAATGTATTTATGGAAACCGACGACCGGTTATTACATGTATATGGAAATGGCAACATTAAATTATTACTCAACCATAAAACATTATACTTGGACATACTGCACAAATATCTTATCGACAGAAGAAAGAGGAAGATTTGAATATAAATACTGAATGTGCTAGAGTATATATACGATTGGTACCGGGGCAAGTATCATTGTTGTTTTATAACGGCTGATTCGTGGGTTGATGTATCTTCATACATAACTCTAAACGAATCTTAGTCAGAAAAGAAATCAGTTCAAAGCGTATTATGTCGGAAACGAAGTTCCGCCATAAAAAACTGGGAGGGAGGGAGTACTGTGGACATCAACCCCCGAATTATCAGGTAAAAAACTTATTTATAGATTTCGTCTGGCCGGACACGTCTGAAATGCCAATTTGATCCTGGTCTTTTGGCGGCTTTTTGTCTTTGCGTCACTGAGCTAATATAACGAGACATCATTCTCTTTTTTGAGGACTGTGTTTGGTTATATTACCGACTTACTCTTCCAGTGAGCTACAGTATCGTTGGGGATAGTACAGGGGGGGGGGGGGGGCATATGTAGTTAGCTGCCCATCAAAAGTCTAATAAATGACCGCGAAGTTTTCACTTAATTTCAATGTACGATTAAATTTATTTAAGTGATAACTTTGAATATTACATAAAAGAACATAAATTTAGGTATGACGGTTCCTGCGTGGTAAGCATTCTTGCATCTAACCAGTAACTTTTTACCTAGTCCCTCCGGCCCGAATTTTTTTTGGTAAAAGTGGGTTGTCAGCGTGCTTAACGCTAATCCCTTTTTTCAAACCACCTTGATGTTGAGAGGAGGACCTGCTCCGTTTTTCGGTCTGTTCTTTCTCCACCCAGCTGTTCTTTCACTGTTTTTATGTTTATAGGGTACCTGACGTGTTCTACAACCATGATGCGAAACGCCCGCTCAAGAAACCCAGTAGAAACCAAAATTGGAACCCTCGACTGGGGCAAATACGATGACCCTTTTTGCGAAGGGTTAATCATTCCTGGGGACCGTCTGGCAAGGCCGAGTAAAATTCCGAAGGCATTATACACCCCTGCAGACCATCGAGATAGCAGTAAGAAAAAAAGACAAGCAGCCGACCCTTTCAGGGCGGCATGCAATGACTCAGCTCGAAGTGACAAAAGACAGTGCAACGAACAAAGTACCGAGTCCAAAAAAAGTGTCAATTTAACAAATCTAGCCTCCTTGCCCAGTGGTAGCGTTACGCAGTGGCGTAGATTAGTCTTTGACGCCATTTTTTCAAAGTTAAGGGGTTGGGCCCCGTCGGATAGAGGTAGTTGGACTATCAAGCAGCACATACCTGTTTCGTTTAACCTGTCCTCTTTCACTCGTGCTTTCACACCTCCACCTGCTCTTGCAGATACCATAGAGATAACTCACAACACACCCCACCTCTTTGGCATCCATATCCTGGATGCATCTGCTTTCGGTAACTTGTTACTGAAAGCAGATGCATCTATGGCATATAGATGGAATAAACACAATAAAGCACAACATTTGAGGTTTGATGAGGGGACGAGAAAGATGACAAAAAGAGAGACAAAAAATAGGAGACACAGCACCCAGGAGAGATAGCACCCACATACACCATCACAAAACATGGAGTTAAACTTGTTCTAACAGAACACAGAGACATATGCATAGACAGACCGATAGAAACAGCAGAAGACATCGCACAAGACCAACAGAGGGGGCACAACACACACACTACATTGTGAGCGTAGAGGCAGATGTGGGTGGAGGGTAGCAAAGTACGTGGGACCGCATAGCAAACCAGAGAAACGGGCAGACAAAGTCATGGTAGTTTGGGAGGGGGCAGTAGGGAGAGAGCTCACACCAGGGCCTGGGGCTGTTTGGACACATGATTGGACAGCTTCGGGTCGTGGAAGGGCCGGCTGGCGTTTGCTTGCAGCTGTTTTGACTCTTCACGTACATTCATCGTTTACCCACTTACCCATTTATTTCATTGCATGCACCGTTGGACAACTTTATAGACATGTTTCTTTGGGTCTGTTTGCATGCTGCTTGTGTTGCTCTTTTTGATGGCAACTAATTATTCCTTTGTTCAGTTTAGTGTTGATGCAAGAGTCAAGGGACAAGAGACCTTTGATGTCCAACAGAACACACATTATAGGTATGTGGTGTGTTAGTGTTTTATGAGTGTAAAGAGCCAAGGGGCATTCAGATTTTATTCAAGAGGCCAGAGGCATATTGAGTAGCCCACAGCCCACCCTATAGCAAGGTGAGATGTTAAGAGAGAGCACAGGTTGAGATAGACATAAACAGAACAGGTTGAGAGAGCCAGCACCACTGCCACTTCTTTTACTACTACTACCACTACTACCTCTGCTGCTGCTGCTGCTGCTACTACTACTACTACTGCTACTACTACTACTACTACTACCACTACTACTACCATTACCACTACCACTAATACTAATACTAATACTACTACTGCTACTACTACTACTACTACTACTACTACTACTACTATTACCACTATACTACTACTACTACTACTACTACTACTACTACTACTACTACCCATTCATGGCTGCTGTTCTGATTATCGAGCACTTATTATCGTAACTTGCAAATTGACACTGCCCAGTGTTCCTGCTACTGTGTGAAACATCAGAGCTGAACCGTGTTGAATATCAAATGCTTGACTCGAAACGCTTTTCGATATTATATAATACCAGTCATCAAAGATTTCAAGTGAAAAACGCATGCACACAACCTCTCATCCCTTAATTTATAGGGTGGTAAGTTCTGCATCAAAAATTTCCAACATTTATTTGTGTATTGAAGTTATTGGTGATCATTTATATGATGCTTTGGATCATGTATAAATACACATGCAAATGAATTTTTGGCAATGTGCCAAAGGTAGTAGTACATATTGAAACACCTACAAATGTACGAAAGATTTAAAGAAGGGCCCTGACTAGTAATTATTAAATCCAGTTCAGTGAAAAAAGTCAGACTACTATTAATATTTTTAATAGTGACAATAGTCTATTGGCACCCTTAGTCTAGCGTGCGGCATGTGCGCGCTGCAAGATGCAGGAACGATGGCAAGGTACACAGCTTTTGGTGTTGGAAACTTGGTTTTGGGTGAGACTAGGTGCCTTGGGGGAAAGGAAGCCACCGCTGAAGGTTTTATATATTAACAGAAGAAAAACGTCAGGTTCCGGCCAACTGAAGTCACGTCACGGAGTCAACTACTTGATCGTCCGACTATGGGCTGAGGAGTGGGGCAGACATTTCCGTCAACACGCTCGTCCGCAGTGGGACAGCGTCGTACAAGAGGAAGAGTTCAGATGGCACAGAGCAACAAGGCTCTAACCCTAACCCTAACCCCGATTCCACATTCATGCCTGCCCGCCTTGTGAATGTTCATGAAGATGAGCCTGACAAGGCTCCCAAGTGGGTATGGAAACATGCCCCTTGGGAGTCCGATGACGAAGAAGAGAAGGAAGCTTTCTCTCTTCATCGTCATCGGATCCTCCTCCCTTTTGCTATGCAGATTACATATGCAAAGAAAAAGGGAGGAGGCGTGTCAAGGCGAGAGGTGAGAAGTTTACCACAGACAGTGAGAGATTTTGTGAGGGCGTATGCGAGAGAGAGCAAGGGGAGCAAATTCACACACATGACATGCATATTAAGCATAACTGCATCTAAAATGTGGCATCAGGGGGAAGAGGCAGCAGAAGAAGAACAAGACTCAAGCGATGACGACGAGCCACTTGTGGCTCCTCGTCTTCGTGCTGAATCTTCTTCTTCTGCTGCTGCTGCACAGCCTGCCTCACCACATCCCCCTCCTTCCCCTGCCAGCCTCTGCTCCACCCAAGTCCCCACTCTCCCCCACCTGCAAGCCCACACTCACCCCTCCCCCCCACCGAACCCAACACACCCGAACCACCTAATCACAATAAAGAGTGGTTGTCACCACTAGCAGTAACACGCTCGCCCAGCCCTGCAACCCCCCCTGCTCCTTCCACTCCTAATGCTAACTGTTCAGACGTAGAGTCAGACTAGGAATAATATGCAGTGCGTGAACGGTAATAAACGTATAGTGTAGTTGTTATACATACTTACTCAGTACTTGGTATATTAATACTAATAATATTACCGGCAGCTTATTCAGCGTGTGGTCTAAGTTGTTGCAGCATAAAACCGGTTTTGAAACATGTAGTCAAGTGGAACAATACGGTCAGGTGAGTAAAAAAAAAGTCACAGTATTGATCGAGTCGAAAACAATGCAATGTAGTCACAGTGTTATACATACTCACACACCACTTACTATATTTATGAAATAATATTACCAGCAGCTTGTCCAGCATGTGCGTGAAGTTGAACAAGCTTACAACCGGTATTGAAACGTAATGTTCATAGTGCATCATGCGGTCACAGATTAGTAAAGAAAAAAGTCACGGTATTAATCGAAAACACTGCAATGCATGTAGTTGTTATACATACTCACACACCACTTACTATATTTATGAAATAATATTACCAGCAGCTTGTCCAGCATGTGCGTGAAGTTGAACAAGCTTACAACCGGTATTGAAACGTAATGTTCATAGTGCATCATGCGGTCACAGATTCGTAAAAAAAAAAAATAGTAATAAAAACAACGCATGTAGTTGTTATACATACTCACACAACACTTACTAGATTTATGAAATAATATTACCAGCAGCTTGTCCAGCATGTGCGTGAAGTTGAACAAGCTTACAACCGGTATTGAAACGTAATGTTTATAGTGCATCATGCGGTCACAGATTCGTAAAAAAAAAAAATAGTAATAAAAACAACGCATGTAGTATACATACTCACACAACACTTACTAGATTTATGAAATAATATTACCAGCAGCTTGTCCAGCATGTGCGTGCAGTTAAACAAGCTTACAATCGGTATTGAAACATACTGTTCATAGTGCATCATGCGGTCGCACATTCGTAAAAAAAAGTCACAGTATTAATATATACTAATAACTAATACTGCACGACCGGACGATATTAATAGCAAATATTAATGTATTGATGTAATTCAGAAGGAGAGCACATGAATTTAATCATTTAACTCCTCTACGATTGTTTCCGGACGCTGGACTACGAAGTCCCATGTCTCGCCTGGCTCCCGGCGGTCGTTGATGCAAGTGCGCTCCATGTGGCGCAGCATGCGGCCTTGTTGAACAAACGCCTGCTCGCACCACGAGCACACAAAATTCTTCTAGGCGGGCAACGCATTGCTTGGTAAGCATTTCCATCAAAAACTTACTACGCCGGCTGTTAGACATTAGTCTCTGTTCTAGATCGTCATACTTTTCACGTGTCTTGAACTGTGCGATTGTGAATAGTCCCGCGGGGGAGGTGGGGGACGGTAGTAAGCCCAGTAAAGCACCCTCTTTGTCTACTACCATCATCTTTAAAGCTAGCGTTATTATTTTGTGTGAATTGCCTACCTTAGCTCATCGCCTGCTATAGCTATCCTTAGCTCGTCTATCTGCTTAGCTTCATCTACACTATCCTGCAAGTAAGTCTTATCTACACTTTGTAAAATCTTTCCTAAATCTGCTATTACACACTTGTTATCACTACTGAGCTGTAATGCATATGCCTCCCGCGCTGCTGGCTCTAACTCTTTCCTTCTCCTATTCTTAAGCATGCTGCCTTTTATGTGTGGGTGTTTGCTAACAGCTAACAAATCTGTTACTTCCTTCTCACTTGCGTTATGTTGCATCATATATAATAGCACTTTGTCTACTGTTGCCCTAACTTCTTCGTCTGTGGGTTCATCTCTCACTACAAACTTGTCAAATGCGGCAGCAAACTCTTGCATCGCCTCCTCCTCTACATTTCTAAACCTACTGTGTGTCTCTGCCTGAAACCTAAGCTCCTGTATAACTGTCTTCTTTTCTTGCCTCTTACCTTTCTTGTTTTTCTTTTCCCTAACCTCTGGTGTTACAAGTGTGAAGTAGTCTTTGTGGTCTCTCTTGTGCTGTGTGTATGTCTGTCTACCGTCTGGTGATGTGAATGTGTTGACTATTCTATGGTGTTGTGGCACTCCTAATCTATCTTTCTCTACATCTACATTCTCCTCCCTCTCTGTCTCTCCATCCTCCTCCATATCTCCTTCACTCTCTTCATCTTTCTCTTCCTTTTCGTTCTTTCTTGTCTCTTCAGTCTTGATCCTTTTGGCTAATTTGTCAGCATTGGCAACACGGTTGGCTTGTCTTTTTGCTGTGTCTGAGGTGCCCACACGCTGACGACCCTTCACTTTATTCCTCCATCACTTTTTTTTGCTTTTTCTTGGGCATAACGACTGACGAAGGGGCTCGGAGACATGTCCTGGAATTTGGAGGTTGAGAGAGCGAAAATTACAAAAAGCAAAGTCAAAAAAACATGGTGGGATCACGGGAAATGGCTTGTCGTTTCCTAGTATGTCCCTGCGGACCGGCGTGAATATTTTTTAAAAAAGTTGAAAAAGGGGCTTTGATCTCCTTCCGAACCACAAGGTTAAAAAAAAAAAGTAAAGCTATAGATAGAAAGATCAAAACTTAAATTATTCCCCACATTAGTTTCCAGTAATTTTTATTAACGTATGCCTTAGTGTTTTTTTTAAAAAAATCATACTGAAACAGAACGTATTCTCTTTAAATATACAGTGTGTAATCAATTCATAACACAATATTGATATTTTGTGTGGGGAATAGTTCAATATCTGCATTAGTAAATAAAAAAAACAGTATTAAAAAAACTATTTTAGTTTAAACGCAGATTTGCGCCCCGATTTCACTGCGTTTATTTACATGCTAACTACAATATTATAGAGGGGAGTGGGGGAAAGTATTTTCTTATTAATACTAATATTAATAATATTTAATATCGCTTTGAATAATTATTAATACAGTTAATTACTCTCCCACTTCCTACGGAAAGTTCAATTATAGAATTAAAGACAGCTCAGCTGCAGACCATGTTTTTCATCTCTACAGTCGAAGGTAGTTTTTATTATTAATGTTGTATTATACAATAATATTCGGAAAGTGTTTGCGTAAAAAAAATAATAAAAAAACTTGAAAAAAACAAAGGCATTTCAATTTACCTGTTCATTTATTCAGACTGGACTGACTTGAAAATATTAAAATTATAGTGACATGACTCAAGCCGCGGTATTAATATTAATAATAATGATTTTTACTAAAATATTACCGAAAAGTACAACAAAAGGATTCGAACAAGACTAGACTTGAAAGGCAACCGCACTTCAACAAGGCTCGGCCTGGCAAAATCAAAGCTATGACAATTCTGGCAAAATCAACAAGGCTCAGCCTGGCAAAATCAAAAATCGAATGAAACTTGACTTGATAAACTACAATCAGAAAACATTACTAATTGTGGACAAAGAATGTACCAACCTGGATGGTCAGTATCAAAGTCAGCTTGTTGAACTGATACAGATAATCCAGATTTGAAATTGAAATAGTGGTCAGAATCCAAATTACGAACTTATGACATTAATACTTGATTTAACGGCTGCACCCATCCGCAAAATCGCAATTATTTCGGCTGAAGCATACCGTCAAAACATATGTTGAACCAATCCGATTCTGACCGTCAATTCAGACTGGATTACTTATACCATGCTTCGTATTAATTGATACGGAGCACTGGGCAAAGAAGCTTTTTGGCAAAACCTGTTAGAAAAGCAAAAGTCAATCTGGCTCAGAACTTCCCGAAAAGCTTTTGAGCAACAAGAGAGGAAGCCTAGAGCACTTGAGTTAATAATTGAACGGGTTTCCTAGGAAGAAAAGCATAAACCCCATGGATCCCATGTAGAGCGCCATGGCTAAGGCGGTAATTTGGTAGTATTCATCGTAAGGCGCGAGTTTGTAGTAGACTGCCATGGAGACGCTTTGCAGAGCCACCAGCGCCATGATGAGGTAGGTCAGGCGCATCTTAGACGCAACGTGGAGGCTGGCCTAACAACACGCACACACACACACGCATACATGGGCAGTGTTTGGCCTGGCGCCACAGGAAACACACACGCACACACACAGGCGCGCGCGCGCGCGCGCGAGAGAGAGAGAGAGAGAGAGAGAAAGAAAGAGAGAGAGAGAGAGAGAGAGAGAGAGGAGTTCAAAAGCTGGGCGACTTGGCCACTTCTGTCATGTGTGATACAGGTAAAGGAGAGAATGAAAGAATGCAATGAGGGATGCAGGTAGGTGGAGAGAATGAAAGACTTTCATGAGTGATAGACGATAGAAAGAAAGACTGACCGGGCAGCCTTCTCCATTGACCATGTGGATGGAATTCACCACACGCGGCAACTGCACGCAACACACCATAAAACGCATATAATTCATACAATACATGCACACACACACACACTCACGCGCACACACCAAGAACTTTAACTTTCAGGAAATTTCCCTGTGCAGATCAGTATTTTCTCAGAGGCAAAATCGGATATTTAAACATGCAGGGAGAGGCAGACCAGGTATTTCTCCAGGTAGGAGCAGTCATCTTCCGGGTTGTCGTTCAGGATGAAGTTGTAATTCTGCCAGCAGCCCAAACAGTACACATCACGATATGCAGACACGATACACACACATGAAGTCTTAATTTTGCCACTACCACCGGGAGGGCGGTCACGACAAGTTTCAATGGTTAGACAATACGTAGAAAGCCATGAGAGCGGAGTGCATGCCACCAGGAACTTGCTAATCTAGTGTTTGAGCTATCTCTCTGCTAATATATCGCTTGATCTCTCTGCTAGTCTACAGACGAAGACACACACGTGGGGGGTGACCTCGAGCAGCGCAACGTTGTCCTTGTCTCCATAGGTGATGTAGACCTGAGACACAGAGAGAGAGAGAGAGAGAGAGAGATAGAGAGAGAGTTGAAGGACCGACCCAACCCCAGGCTTAGCCACGCATTGAATTATTATTATTACTATTATTATTGATATAATTATTACTAAAATAATTATATTATTATTTATTATTATTATTATTATTGTTGTTATCATCATCATCAATTCGCATTACTTTACTAGTATTCTGATTACTAGTAGACCAAGGCAGACAAGGCAGATATATATATATATATGTATATATATATATAGAGAGAGAGGCGCTCAAAGTGAAGAGAGCGTGTCACCTCGTCGCCGTCGTTGTAGCCCTTTTCCGCCTCGCTTTCCACAAAGATCGTCTTCACACCCTCTAACCACCCACCAGCAACATAACATAAAATATCTACTTATATATCAACAGAAATAAGAAGATACCGCACTTATCTACAGACATGGAAAGATGATGTACCAAGGCGGCATGGCAGACGAAAGCATGCACCATTAACCCTCCCCCCCCCTCCCACACACTCACACACGGGGGGGGGGGGGGGTCTGCCTGACCGTCTCGTCCGCACACATAACACGCAAAAACTGACACCGGCATACACATCGACGTTTACGCAAATATGCACGCAAAAGCCTATGCAGTGTCGGTATACCGCTGTACTGTCCGAAGTTCGCCATGGTGTTGCTCATAGGATTGTGGTTGAACTACAGAAACACATACACATAACATACATACAAGCTGTATTTAAAGCTCAAAGGACGGTGGTTAAACTGCAGAACACACATACATACATAACATGCATACAGCTGCATTTACAGCTTACCAACTATGCGTCTGTGTGTGTGTGCGCGCGCGCGTGTGTGTGTGTGTGAGAGAGAGAGAGAAATTTGCTCTATACCACGCATGCCCAAAGAGGCCTATCTATCTATCTATCTATCTATCTATCTACATTAGTCGATATTTCATCTATCTGTTTGATCAGGCGTACCATGTCTCCAATAGGCTGCATGCCCACAATATCGTCGTTGTCGTCTTCCTCTTCCTCGCCTGACACACAACACAAAACACACATACACATACTTTTACTCATACACACCAACCATCAAGAGTGGACAGGAGAGAGAAGAGAGAGAGAGAGTTAGTATGTGTTGCTGGCAGGCCGTTCACCTTTTTCGCTCTCTTCTTTCACCATCTTGTTTTTGCTGATGCCCCACGCCCTGCACACACATACATACACATAATATATTATAAATATTCCTGCAGTACTCTGCATATAAGCTAGCTGGATATATGTAATCCTTCCCTGTCAGCTCTGCCTGTAAAGTTTAAAGATAAAGTTTGGTGATTTGCTGTTTGCATGTGGCCAGTCGTAGAGATGTGAATGTATGTATGTATGCGCGACCTGGAGCCGACCAAGCTGACGAACTCGAGGAAGCGCTCTTCGGGGATGCCTGCCATATACATATAACCATATCCACATCTACATCCATATCCATATACATCTACCTAGTTTGCGAGCGATTTTCTTGTACACATCCGCAGAAGCCAACATTTCAGCAATCCATTCCTGACACACATACACGTGATACATATAAATAGATTTAGACATATACAACTAATACATATACATAGATATATACGTATGCATGCACAATATATAAACATAGAAACACACCCAGAGCAGACGGAAAGACACGGAGGGAGATAGATTGATGGCATGTGACCTTATCTATCGATCTATCTACCATCTATCTATCTATCTATCTTTGTGGGCCAGCCGCACACCTGTTTGAAGTGTCGTTCCAGCTTGCGGCGCGACCAGCACAGCGAAGACGTGCAGCCTGAAAACATGTGCCACAATATGGACAGCTATCCGGGAATTGTAACACGCTCGACTCCAATACCCTGGGGGGGGGGGGGGGGGGGGCGCGGAGGCTAGCCTTGGCGATGTAGGGCGCGCGCGCGAGAGAGAGAGAGAGAGAGAGAGAGAGAGGAGGGAGGAGAGATTGTGGGGTGGGTGCTTGGTGACCAGAGGGCAGGGTGGCGATGTACGGGTAGAAGAAGTGCTGCTCGTTGCCTTCCTGCGCGTACAGGTACAGCGCAGTCAGCGCGGTCTGGGTGGTCCAAGTCGCGTTCATCACCACGCTCTTGAGCTCCTCGCCTGTGCCACAACAAACAAACCAGACAGAGCAGACAAGAAATTACACAGAAGAGTAGGTAGCGAAACTTTCGCTGTATTTGCGGTGGTTTCCCGGAAACTTGCCACATTATTTCGCCTGCCGATAAATAGAATAGATAAATGATACGCATGTGGGTTGGCAGGGAGTGCTATAGGTATATTACTGCAGCATGTTGTAACCTGTCAAGCTAGACAGGTAGATCGATGATATATTGTATGTTGCTGTAGCGTGTGACCTGTTAAGGCTTTATCACCAAGACCCAGCACCGAAATCACCTAAGCACAGCGCAAGCAATAATAATATATTTATATGTATGTAGATAAAGTTCCTGACACATTGCAAACAGTAAGCAATTCAACAAAAACAACAACAGCAACAAAAAAAAAAAGCCCAACGTGCATGGTGTATACATCTATCTACCTACCTTGGCGCCGTTCAGTTCCTTGGCGGGCATGTTGCTCAGGCGGTGCAGGCTACACATACATCATACGTGCACACCCACATAAATCCTTATGTTTACCAATGAAGTAAGCATATGGCCAAGTGGCGTAGAAAAAAAAAAAAAAAAAAAAAAAAAAAAAAAAAAAAAAAAAAAAAAAAAAAAAAAAAAAAAAAAAAGAGAGAGAGAAAGGAAAAGAAAGAGAAAGAGACAGAAAGTAGTCCGACCGGTCCAGTGAGCTCAAGAGCGAGTCGGCGGCGGTAAAGGAGGTGACAATCAGCTGATTGGGCAAGTCCAGCAGCACGTCGCCGGGCTTGATCTCGCCCTTGGCGTAGAAGCCCCAGCACTGGAGACAGCAGCAACAGCAGCCATGATAATACTTTTATTACTACTACCATGATAATACTTTTACTACTAACTACTACTCCCCAGCACTGGAGACGGCAGCAACAGCAGCGATAATGATACTTTTATCACTACTTCTACTACCTACTACTACTAGAATAGTAGATACCCCGGGAATGTCGGGCCGTTCTTTCAGAGTCAAGTTCTGGTGGATCTTGCCACCGTTCTGCGAGAACCAATCCTGCAACACACATAGATAACACAAACACACACACACATATATATATGTAGATTCTTTATATTTGCAGTTGCAAGCGCCATTGAATCTTCCCTCCGTTCTGCGAGAACCTATGCTTGTGTAACACACATAGAAGCTCAGATACAACGTAGCAAGTTGCAAGTGCAGGTGGATGGCCCCGCTGTTCTGCGCGTGCATGTATGGATGTATGTATGCATGACCATGAGCATCTTCATGTTGCTGTTACGCAGCTGAATTTCCGTCTGGTCCGTCGCCTACAATCGTGGGGAAAATGGGGGGGGGGGGGGGGGAGGAGAGAGGGAAGATGAAGAAGCAAAAGAAAAAGCAGACACAGACCTTTGGCCAGAGGGAGTAGCCGGCTCCCAGCAAGGAGCAGAGCAAACCCAACACAAACACCAGCTTCACTTGCGGTAACACACCTGGATGGATAGGTAGGTAAGTAGGTTGGTAGCAGGTAGATAGATAGTTCAATCCCAACACAACACCAGCTTCACTTGGGGCAGCATACCTAGAGAAAAGATAGATAGATGGATAGGCGGATAGATTGATAGATAGATAGCGCGGCAATCGCAGCACAAACACCAGCTTCACTCGGGGCAGCACACCTAGATAGATAGATAATTAGATACCCCATTCCTTCTTGGAAATTGCCACGGGCTCCTGTTTGCGGGCGGGCGCTGTGGTCTGGCTTTTGCTTGCTGTGGCGGGGGCGGCTGCTTTCGGCTGCTGCTTGTTCTGTTGGGACTCGGCTTTCGGCATTTCGAACAGTCTCCTGGCATAGATGCGTACATAAGTATGTATGTATGCACCCACAGAGCACAAGAGGACCGCATGGAATCCGAAAATCTCTTCTCTCGTAGAGTACCACATAAAACGCTGTGTAACGTATCACATCGATCACATATATTCAGTGAGACACAGTAAGTAATATGTATTTAGATAGAGGACAGATAAATATGCAGCTAGGTAGATAGACTCAGAGAAACTAGACATTTAAATTTTAAAAAAAGGTGCAAATATTTGTAGAAACGTTAAAACCACTCAATCATCCCTCCCCTTACAAAGCCAATTATTAACAA
>WBZZ01003949.1:50000-85000 GCA_019918135.1 Paulinella micropora
ATAGACAGATAAATAGACAGATAGATTTACAGATAGATTTTCAGATAGATAGATAGAGGTGGGTATGTATGTATTATGTATGTATGTATGTATGTGTGTATGGATGTCTTTATGTATGTATGTATGTATGTATCTATCTATCTATCTATCTACGTGTGTATGTATGTATGTATGTATGTATGTATGTACGCATGTACGTATGTATGTACGTGTGCATGCAGGCACGTCCACCTACTCTGGTGTCCTGGGTCAGCATCTCTGTGACAACGACGCCTGCAATCATCGCTTTCCCGAACGCGTCACCTCCTTCAGCTTTCCTACCACGCCCAACCCCAACATGAAGACGTGAGCCAACGCGAAAGACAGAAAAGGTTACTGATTGTTAAACCTGAGTACAAGAACTTGAACTATGAACTATGACCCATACCTCAAGCGCTCCGTTATCAGTGCTTTCTGGCCCGTCGTGGTCCTTGAAAGGGGCAACGACTCAGGATTGTGTTCGCAATCTAGACATTGCGCACAACACGACTCAAACAAAACTTTCGATATTTATGCAAGAACAAACACGCCGATGCAGAGTGGACTCTTTCGATGAATCATGATCCGTTCGGGAAGTATTTATTTACTGCAGCGCTTGGCTGCTGGTGAAGAATGTCATTTGAAAGCTCTTGACACAGCTTTCCAACGAGGCAGACAAAAGTTTTGAACACGAGAGTATGATCGGACGAGGAGGAAGCGTTGAAACTTGATGCAATTGAAGTTGCTGTTAACAATCATTCACAGAGCCGCTCAGAGCAGTTTGAAGGACAAACTTAGCTATCTCTCTCTCTCTCTCTCTCTCTCTCTCATCTCGCTGCAGGTAGATTCATGATCGACTGACTGACAGCGCATATTGATAGCAGCTACGTGACTAGGTGACTCAGAGCAAAAGTGTGACAACCAGTTTTTAGACCGAGTCACTGGAAGTTATTTTTCTTACTCAAGCAATGCTTTGAGGTATGGCAATTGGTAATATGGTATTAATACTGTATATGATAATGTTATTATGACACAATTTTTTTTTAAAGCTCAGTGTCGACAGGGCCCGATGTTCAAATGACATTTTTGACCAGCTTCAGTCAGTGCACGGTCTGGTGTCACTAGTATTAATATCATCTTGACTAGTATGATAATAAGCTTACCAAGCGATCATATATATATATATCATGAGTCAAATTTCAGTTCAAGTTGGCACAGGCGGCTCGGGCTCAAACCGTCCATTGTGCGACCGTGAAAACGAGAAAGAATGAGCCTACGGTTTACTACTTGAACCTTAGCCTATTAATACTTCAGACTCGGACATGATTGAAAGTTAATCAACTCAGTATTAAGCATGATATTAATCATAGTATTAATACATGAATACTACGTGGCTAGTATTCAACGCGGCTTCGAGTCCCGGATTCCGGAGCAGCCTGCCGGACTCTCAGGCCAGGCTGCGTTTAGTACTGATTACTGATTAATTTTTACATAATATTAATAACTTGAACCGGGCTTAGTATATACTAAGCCTATGATCAAGCCTCTAGTACGGTTACAGTATCATGCCATGATAAGCTCAGTTCTTTATTACTATCAATACCGAGTCCTTGCCTAGAGCTGCCGGGGTGGACTGGTGACTCGAACCGCGGTGCCGCTGTCACACTCATGATATACAATGATTACTACTAGAGTGATCACTCTACTAGCGGCTCAGTAATATTGGCTACATTCAGTATATATAAAGGTATCATAGTATATATTCAAGTCACTGATAAGTACATACGAAGTACCGAAGAATGACTTTAATGATTATACTTTACCCAACAGTAACGGATGACTGAAACGATTGGTAGGTATTAATAACAGAACAATACTGTGACTGGACCCACTTAATGGGTGCAGATATACCCACTCGGTCCATTGAGGTGGATTGGCATTAGTTATTCTGATAGGGGATCTGACCGCATAACCCGGTTAAATACATGGATATATTAGTTACCAATCTATAGCCTAACACTCCCCCTGATTATTTTAGATTAGTACAAACTGTGACATAATTAAAGATAAATCCTTAAGCCTGTGGAAATATGTATTAGCATAAAAATGATGGAAATTAAATTAATATTACAACTATCGACTATCCACTCCCTCACCTCTCGTAGAAGTAGATACATCGGCTCTGCTAACAGGGATGTCCCATTCAGAGCTATGCCCCGGCCCATAGCGTAGTACGTGTGACTCACGTACTATAGTCCTGTAATAGCAGTGTGACGTCGGTAGTAGAGCGCTCGCACCCCTCATTGCTATTCCTTAATCTAGCTACCTTTATACTGCCTTCCCAGAAACTTATTATGTCTAACTTACTTCAAGGGGAGACTCTATCTTGAATGAAATATCATATTATGATACTATCATGTGCAAATATGAGTTGATCCCAAATTGATATTAATTGGAAAAATATGCACTAATAACCAAAAACATAGAAGATATAACCATCATACATGTTTTATATAGTTAAATGGTCGGGGAAATGTCAACCCGATTAGCATTGTCAGGAACGCATTGTCTGGATCCCTGCAAGATTGTCAAAGCATAAGACATAAAAATGAGCGTAAATTTTGCGTGATCCGCAAACCCGCATATACCCGTCTGCACACACCAATACAACCTCATGCAATGAGACGTGCACAGAAACGATAATAATCGCACATGTTTACGATGCACATCCGATAATACAATGAAAACAGGTATATTTACTTAATATATGACCGGCAAGTATGACTTATATACAATATACACGACAGGTAAAGATATCGCTACACAACAGCAAAGCAAACATGCTGGGCCTTCACAGCCTAAACGCAGTTATGAACATGCCGGTTCCGCTGCCTGAAGCACCTGCTGGTAAGATGTATATAGTCATAGCATATAGATGAACATGTAACCATAAGAAACAACATGTGACAACATCATCATGAAATAATTCTGTTTAGATGCGCAACATTACCAACAATACATAAGAAAACATCAACATGAAGATAATAACATTAAGGGTTGCCTTTTAACATTAATTATCTATTACATCTGACAGTTGTCATAGGATACAAGCATATACCGAGCAATATGAGCGATCCGATCACATCGACAACTATGTTTACCATTTAGTTGCACTAACAAAACTATAACCATAGTACTTAGCTCCCTGGTGGCCTCATTGGGTCTACTTAGTTTACAATCTATATGTCTGGTCATAACTATTATTATTAACTATTATTATGACATTAACTTCGATTAAGTCTATATAGCAAAGTAGATCATCGACACATGCGATATAATCTATGTAACCTGTATAAACTTCTAATCTCGCAATAACAGCAGTGGCTCTCTCTCCCCCTCGCTTTTCAGAGTTTTATGTAGCAAAAGTGAGTTTAGTTGATAAATATTTAGACATTAAAGGAGACGAAAGCAATGTACACAAACAATGAAAATAAAACAAACAATAATGTCATATAACGCATGGTGCGGAATGCATAATACAACAAAGCAAAGCTATTCAATCGGCATTTCTACCGCGACATGCCCGGAGATTGGCGAGAATTGCGGAAGTGGAAGAGATTTAGTCAGGTAATCTGCTAAATTCTTCTTTGACGCAATTTTGTACAACTGCACGGACCTTGCACGGCACCTGTCGACCAAGTCACGAAAACGCACTGCAATGTATTTAGTACGGTTTTCACCTAAGCCTCGAGCCGACAATGAGATAGCTCCTGAGTTATCCATCGGGATGGTGCCCGGCGAATAACCCATGTCCTCTAACACCCTCCTAATTGCTTCAGCCTCCCTAACCGCCTCGTTGGCAGCTATAATCTCGGCTTCCACGGTCGAGTTAGCTACTACGGATTGCAACTTTGAGAAAACTGAAATCGGAGTCAAATGAAAGAAAAAGATGAAGCCACTACGGGACCTCCTATCTTCCCGCCGAGAAGCGAAATCGGAATCACAGTAGCCAAAAACGGGAGTCTTCTGGCGGACTTCTTTAGGGATCTCTGCCTCACCGAGCTTTACCGAGTGCTGAGACAAGTGACTGGAGTCAATATCCGTAAAGGAATCCATAACTGGCGATCCGCTGACTGGCTTTTGCTTACCCTCCCCTGCTTCGCCTAATTCCACATAGAAGTGATAGACTTATCTGCTCTGCGGAAGAAAATCCCACGTGGGGTCACCAAAAACCGACAGATTTTATCGATCCGCGAATACGCGCCGGGGGGGGGGGGGGGGGGGGGGGGGGGGTTTGGTACCATATCCAATGCTGCCATGTTCAGAGCGCAAACGATCAAGGGTTGTGTGTTGACAGCGACAAAGAGCAAAACACCAATAAGGGTACGAAGATCGTATGCCGAAATGGAGTGTTCGGGTTTGAGGGGACGGACCGTATCCGAGGTGTTGGGGGACTTAGCGGGAATAGCGCTATCGTATCCTAGCTTTAGCAAAACGGCTTTAATATAAACCTTTTGGTGGACTAGGATCCCATTCTCGAAATGGTCGAGAGAAATGTTCTTGAAAGACGTGGCTATGCCAAGGTCCTTGCATCTCAAAACCCTTTTTCCGGAAGAACCTAACTAAGGCTGTGTGCTCTTTCTCATTAGCAACATGCAAACCATCATCGACATGGAATGTGAGTAGCGTGGTGTGCTGTGGGTTGTTGTCCTTTACTATCGCATATGACGTCTTATCTATAGCTAGGTGCTTATATCCAAACTGAACAACTATATCGTTCAAGACATCGTACCACAGTCTACCAGACTCAGGATGACCGTAGTAAGCTTTGAGGATAAGCCATAACCACCCTATTCGTTCAAATCCGGGCGGTGGGCGCGCATAGATGGTGTAAGGCATGATTGCGTGCAAATATGCGGCGACAAAGTCAGCAAGCCTTAAATCCCTATTGTGAATGGCAGCGTGTGCGACAAACATGAGAAATGTGCGGTGGTGAGCAGTAGGGAATGTGTGCGCTTAGCATTAAAATGAACACCAGGCTCCATTAAATCTCCCCTTATGGCAGTCCTAGCTTTGCAATAAGTGCCACCTTTAGGGTCCGGTTTCACCGTATCGACCCATGTCAGTGGTATTATTTTACTGCCACTTCTCCTCGCTTCGGTTTCTCTTACCCATTCAAAAGATTTCAGCTCTTCTTGTTGTTTTATCTCTTTCTCTCTCGCTGCCTTCTTGTTTTGCGGTTTTATGTCTGGCGGCAGCTCAATAGAAGCATAAAAGCAAGCATTAGAGGCAAAATCTGGCACTACCTCTAGCAATTTAGCAGCAGTTAGTATGGGCGGTGTCTGTGTCGATTCTACAGTGGTTGTAGCTACGCTATTTGGAGGAACAGTTGGCTGTTTCTGAGGTCTGGTCCTCTTTCGACCAGCAGGTATAAGATTGTCTCCCGAAATCTCTCCCTGTGTCCATGAACGGAAAGTAGCGGGGTTAGGTGTACGGGGAGATAATACTGGCTGAGTTAGTACTTCTGATACATTTACTTCGACTTCGGGGGTAACTTCAATAAGAGTGTCCGTACCGACTGAACTAATTCTATATTTTTCTATCTCACTATCTAGCATTCTCTCTGCTTTACCCTCCGAAGTCTATATAATGTTTGGTTCCATTTTCCCAGAGATTGCCTTTAAAGCTCCCCTTGGACGGATGGCTCGTCCTTTTCTAACATGAGTGCTCCACTTATCTCCGTTGCCTGAAGCAAAGAAATAGCAATCCAAAGTCTAGTACCCAGGGGGAGACGATGAAAACGGTCCCGAGGAAGGAATCACCGACGAAATAGAAATAGAGGGAGCTGAAATAGGATTTCATCCTAAGAAACAGGGTTTGCCTATTTCGGGTGCTTCTAGGTCTATCGTAGTTGTGGAAAAAGAAGTTGTGGTTGTTGAAAGTGACAGTGAGACGGGAGAGCCGTTGTCCCCACCAGCCACCCCACAAGTTCATGATCCAGGTGGAACCCCACAACCAGAAAGGAAAAGCGTCAGTGAACCGCCAGTCAGTTCGGTAGCCTTTCAGAAAGCTAGTAAGGTAAGACTGCCGAACCGACTGGACACCTTGAAGGGAGTTGAAGTAGCAGTCCCTGCCCCAGAATTTGGAGAGAAATGGGCTCGGGCCCATCTAGTTTCTCTTCTTCCCGGGGATTGAATTTGAGAACTTTCGCAGCTACACGTTTCCCCATGCGGTTGACATCAAAACGGACATTTCGCAAATCTCCGTAAATTCTTCGACCTACAGGATCGTAGACCCTATAGTAACCAGTAGTTGGTTCATACCCTAGGAATATGACTGGCACACCTTTTGGTTCTCCTTTTTACTCTCCACATTCATAATCGCAGCACAACCTATGGGTTTTAGGTGAGAGCGGTTTCTTTTTAAAGATGGCCTCAAAAGGAGAAATTCCTTTGAACTTTCCGTGTGCGTTAGGGATCCTATTCTCAATGTATGTAGAGTTTCTTTCCATGTCTGTCCAAAAGCTTATGGGCAAACCCGCGTCAAGTCTGGCAGCTGTTGCTGGGCCTTCCATGGTAAGATGCGATCTTTCTATCACTGCATTACTCTTACTATTTCCCTTAGGGGAAGGATAGAATTCAACCCCTTTGCGTTTGATCCATGCTTGGAAAACCCCATAACCCCTATACTCCTGATCAGATTTGACCATTCTGACAGCATTTCCTGTTTGACGCTCAAAGAAAGCTACTGCCTCGAGAAAGTACTCATAAAACTCGTTCTTGTGTTTTAGGTAGTAATCCTTTACGTAACCACTAGCTACGCATTTGATAGTATACTTATACTTTCTACCATCATGGGGACAATACTATATAAAACTGAGTATCCATAACGAGACATTCTCCCGGGGCCCAATCCCTGTCGTGTCCATTCTTAGAGCTATGATCTAACTCTCTCATCTTAGCTTGATTGCAACACTCGCATTTCCTTACTGCCTCTCTCCAATCATTCCCTATGATCGTCCATCCCTGCGATTTGGCTAATCTATCTATTGCTTCTCCTCCTCTGTGTAGAGCCACGCGATGAAGTATAACGAAATGGATATTTTTGCTTGCATCAGGACGAACAACAGGCAAAAGGTATGCGCAATTGTAAGTATTGTCATCAGCTGCAGCTTTTTCTCCAAGTTCAGTTTCGCATTCATACACATAAGGCACATAGTTGCATCCATGATCACATCCCCATCCACACACACACGCAGACATATTTCCGCAAAATAGATAGTCTGTGCTAGCATTTGGTGCGTGGCATTGTTGTGTGGGTGTCGATATGGCGTTGTGATTTACGTGTTTCTTCTTGCGACTTTTTGGTTTTGCAAGTTTCCTCCTATCACTGACTTGCTTTCCTGTGTGTGGGTCGAAAATGAGATTCGGGTCTAATTGCTGACTGCCAGGTTTATCCCAGACATATATATTATTTTGTGCTCTGCGTCCTTGAGCTAATATTGCTCCCCTATCGACTGGAATGGGCTTATCAAGCAAAATGATCTGTCCGTTCTGATGCAGTACTGCATTTCCTGCATTATCCCATGTGGCAGTAGAAATAAGGGTGTAGGGCAAGTCTGGGTTATAAACTGCATTTCTAGCAACCACATCTATCTCCTCTCCGACTCCTGCTAACTTTACTGACATCCGACCTTTCAGTGATGTTCTTATGATGCTGTTAGCTGTCCTGAACTTAGATTGTCCTTTCACTAAATTAGTGAGCAGTTCTTTGTTGGGTGATATGTTTGTGCTAGAAGCACTATCGTCAACTATGCTATCTCTAGACAAATTGACCATAGCATGGGCATTATGCATAATACTACCACTTTCATTTCCTTCCTCATCATCTTCTTCTGCTCCCGGCTCTTCAATCGGGCTTGGTCTGGGGACAGGATCTAAGATCTCTTGAATGTAAGGGTGCGAATTAGTATAAGCGATATAAGGAAAGCTTATGGCAAACTGGGTAGCGTCTACATCCTCACTTCAGATTCTTATACACATGTTTACTACGTACTGTTCTATGACTGTACGTAACCCTGAGTAAAAGACGTTTATCGTTTCATCCCGGTTGTCAATGTATGCTCCCGCCGATCTGAAGTCGACTGCGAAACTCCCCCGATGAACGGCATCAAACAACTGAGTGAGGTAACTCTCTATCCTACCCGGTTGGTTGTTAGGCGGCGATGTTGCCCTGGGGTTAGCCGTAGGAACACTACCGCTGTCCTGTGTACTAGCACTGGCTGGCTCTGTACTGCTCTTTGCTCTACTTATGGGACGTTTAGTAGATGTAGACTGATCTGTACTACTTTTACTACTAGCTTGACTAGCAGCTAAAGGCCCTGTTGTGCTGCTAGAGCTACTACTTGCTGCCTGTGCTGGGAGTAATGATGGTAATGCTTTAACATCAAGGTAGGACTTATAGCTACTCTTTCCCCTTCGTCTGATAACAGTTTCTCCCCCACTGTCGTCTGAGTCTACCCTGTCTTTACTACCTTGGGTATCTGGGGTTTCCGTAGCTATTCTTCTTCCTAATCCTGCTTCCTTGAGTTCCGATTTAGTGAGAAAATCTGAAGGGGACATCCTACTTGGGCATTGACCATACTGACTACTGTCTGGGTTTGTCCAATCTCCAGGGGTGGGTTCAAAGGATTCCTCCTCTTCTTCATCTTGTTCTGATCTGTCGGTTTGTGCAGTATCATTTGCTCCCTCGTCTACACTCTCACCATGACTAGCCTCATCTACAGCTGGACTGCGACTGATATTATCAATCTTAAGAACATGGGGCGACCTAGGCCTATCACTATTCACGCATAGTGCCATAGTTCCTACTTTAAGCTCGTCAGCTGTGATTAGATCAGAGATCTCTGTTAGATGTGGAGGGGGCACGGGACATCCATCTTTGTCCCTAGGGATCCAAGATACACTCTATCATACATAACTGGATCTCTTATCTCTGCTAATGCTGCTACCATGAGAGCTTTTGCTTCATCAGTCATCATTGGGCTCTTGTCTGCGTCAGGTCTGAGTTTGGGTTTGTGAAAGTCACAGTTCTTAAACCTTAGCAACCTCCAGGCTGCGCTTGTTCCCGGACCTCCCTTTCTACCTAAGCCTAGTGTCCATTTGCATCTCTTTCCTGTGTCCCTAACTATGCCTTCACATCGCTTGTTGTCTGGGATCAAGAACTCCTCTGGGATTCTATCTTTCTCGATCTCCATACTTTAGCATAGTTTAGATTAACTGGTTCAATGGGGACTGTGTCTGGGGAGACAACTCCAAATAACTCTGTTAATACTAAAGAAAGATCTCTCCCTAAATGCCTACTCTGAGCTTCAAGCAAAGCATATTTCAGCAGAAAGTCGCTTTAGAAGTATGGGACATGAAAGATGCTAGGATCTATCCCTCTGAACTCTTGTGGGGGTCTAGTTAAGGGTTTAACTGTCTGTTGAGTGAGGGGAATGGGGATAGGAATAGAGTTTGTCTGAGGTCTCTTCTTGCTCACCCTCTTCTTTAGCTCCACATTCATGTGCACCCACTGAATGAGTTGTAGTGAATCATCAGGTTCATCATTTTCTTCATCTCTCGGACTCTCATGATCTGACTGTTCTGGTGATTCTACTTCCTCATTGTCTTGTTGATCTACTGGCTCTCTTTCCTCCTGTGATGACTCACTCTCTTCTTCTTCCTGCTCCTCACCTACACAAATGAACCTCCCCTTCCTAGGTCCTTTCTTCCTGTTCATTGTGCTACCCTTTCTGGATTTGTGTTTAGAGTTAGGTTTTTCAGAAGAGCTATCTTTGTGAGTGGGCTTTTTGGGTCTGTCAGTGTATTTTGGCTTACCTGTCTTTCCCTGTCTAGCAGTTATGCTTTTAGTAAACGAACATTCAGCACCTGTATGTCTGACACCTCTTTTGCCTATCTAGAAGTACATTCGTAACATGTGTCCAGCTTGTTTGCAGCAGTAGCACTTTAATTCAGAATCTTTCGTCGTCGAAACTGTGCTAAATACTACCTGCTTGCCTCTCTGGGGTGTTATTACTTCTCTGTACAATTTTTCGTTGTTGTGTTCTTGTGCTACCTGAACTATCTGCAGGGTTAACTGTTTCCAGTCCCATCTCGCATCCATGTGTTGCCATGTTGTGTACAGAGTTGACATAGGGTCTAGGTGTTGGAGTAACCTAAATAACTTTTTACATTTCTTGTAGTCTGACTCAGGCCTACCTTCGTCTATCTCAACCTGTCTGACTAGTGTCTTGTACTTTGTTAGCCATGTCTCTAAAAAAACTTGGCCCCTGCATAGCATCTAGCCTGTCAATTCTACCTGCCTTTGCTATTTCGTCTAACCCCCTATACTTGTCAACAATGGCTTTCCAGAATTTGGCAGGATTACCTTCTGCTTCTGGCAACAATGCCATAGCGTTCGGATTCTGCTGGCAGGAGGAAATAAGATATGCTAGTAACTCGTCTTTTAGCTCTCTTCTTTTCCTCGTGATTTCGTTCTTCTCCTCTTCCTTCCTAAGACCTTCTTATTCATCTAACTCTCTGTGTTACAGATAAAGAATGTGACTTCTTAACAGTAGATGGGGATGGTGCAGACTCGCTCTTGACATCACTAAGGAATATAATTGGTCTTCCTTCCAAGCAATTAATTAACTGGGTGTTAACTATTCTAAGGATTGCTACCAAAGTAGTCTCGGACGTCTTAAAGTCTTTTACATTTCTAGGGAGAGGGGGGATTTTCAGGTCTAGTTTCACTTCGGGTGGTGTGTAGGTAAAGACATATCTTACCTTTTGGCTTACCCCAAAGCTACTTGACTGGGACTTGTTGTGCAAACGTCGGCAACGGGAACGCCAAACCACTTGCCCTGGCGACTGGTCCCGTTGATTTTGGGGTCTTCCACCACAGCCGGGAAAGAGTCCAACGTCGGCAACTGAAACGACGACAATGAGTAGGGTCTAGACAAGTAGTTGTCGACCGTAAACGACAGAGCTACTGTAAGAGTCCGACTCAAAAACTGATTAAAGCCAAGCCTGTTGTACTGAGGAGGTTGCCGGTACCGTCGTAGCCGGCAGCACTGGTGATCTGGATTGGCACTAGGGCCACTGTCCACGGAACGTCCCTCTTGGGACTCTTGACGCCTCGAAGGGCTGGCAGACTGAGCTCGACAAGCCTCCGACTACCACCCACTGCGCTGAGACTCAGCTCACCACGCACAGGGCCTCACCAGCTACCTATCAGCCACACACAGTAAACATAAATAAGTTCTTTTCTGGCACAAAACACGAACGAGACAACGTCCCTCTGCCGGGTGTTTTTGCCTGAGCTTTCTTCGTTGCTCGGAGACACTCTCCGAAGGCTCTTGCGACCGGCTAGCGGCGCTTCAATGCTTCATAACCTGATTGATACTTCAAAGTGATACTATACCTGTGGACATCAACCCCCGAATTATCAGGTAAAAAACTTATTTATAGATTTCGTCTGGCCGGACACGTCTGAAATGCAAATTTGATCCTGGTCTTTTGGTGGCTTTTTGTCTTTGCGTCACTGAGCTAATATAACGAGACATCATTCTCGTTTTTGAGCACTGTGTTTGGTTATATTACCGACTTACTCTTCCATTGAGCTATCGTTGGGGATAGTACATTTGGAGTCCATAGCTAAAGGCTGATTTCTTTTCTGATCTGTCGTACAGACATCAGATAAGCACAAATTTATTTTTCGCTGATCTGTCGCACGGACATCAGACGAAAACAAACACTCCTACTCATCCTCAAACAAAAAAACTTACAAACAAGCAATCAATTTGTCACAAGCTGATATAACCTTTAGCCCTTGTGCACATTTGGCTTCTGTGTGCTCTTCTACAAGACATCAGACCACACCTACTCCACTCCCTCTTGCTGCTTGCATAAAGCCAAGTAGGATAAGTGCGAGACAAACATCAGACAAACACACAGACAGAGGAGAAACGAGCAAAGCACTCCCACTCTCTGTTCTGGACCATTTTCCTTGCATTTTCTCTGCAGAAACCAGAGGAGATTACACAGCTCTCACACAAGAGCAAGACAAATATCGAAGCACTGTCCGACGACAGACTGACTTCTACAAAACAGCTCTTTTTGACCAAACTATCGTTATCTCTGTGTAGGGCCTGACGCCCCATAACTATTTCAACAGAGAAAAGGAAGAAGGAGAAGAAGGTTGCATAGAGTGATAAGAATAACAGAGGAAAAAAAAAAAAAAAAAAAAAAAAAAAAAAAAAAACCAGACGTGACTCTCATAACATAAGATGGAAGACGAGAATGAGCAGGCTGGTGTGACACCAACTGATTATGGTCCTAGTGAGGGAGGAGAGGAGCAGGAGACTCAGTACTCAGAAGAGAGGGGGGATAGAGACGGAGAGGAGAGAGAGGAGTATACGTATACAGCCGATGTAGAGTCGACAGGGGGGGGGGGGTAATGCACAAGAAGCGAGTGCAGGTCAGACTGGAGGCTCTCCACTGACAGAGGCAGAGAGAGAGATGGAGGATGTTGGACAGAATATCCCAAATACATGGGAACAGTTGGCTACATATGATGACGAAGAGTCCTTCTTCCTTAACTACCCAACCTATTATAAAACACACATCTACATTCCTTACGAGAAAAGGAATAGACCAGGACAAGGTCAAAGCAACCTCCTGATCAAAATTCCCGGCCTTGCGAAGCCTCTCTTCAACAAAGTGAGGTTTGAGCACGAAAGAGTGCCATTGCAGGATATCAAGTATGGCGACACTCTTACACTGTGCGACATATACGACATATCTGCAACACTCTACGCTGCTGTGCTCGTTGCGGAATTTCATGAACGCACAAACACACAGTGGAAAAATAAACGCACAACTGCAGCATGGCTGTCTGTCTGTGGTGTCCCCACTGATATCAAGAATCTAGAAAGAAAGTTCGAAGGTAGAAACCAAAGTGGCATTGAGTTTGCCCTTGAGGCTTTTGTAACTGCCTTCACACGGGCTTAACACGAAATGTACAAAGCCCTGAAAGACAACACAAGGCAACATCCTGTTTACGAGGAGGTTGACCAGTCTTGTCAGGTGCTTGAACGCCTCACACAACTCCATAAGGGCCTCTTTGAGGGGAAGGAGCAAAAACCAACATGGAAACAATGGGCCCACACAAAGAATCACACTCTCATTAAAGGCCCTCTCACAACAATCCCAAATAATAACAGAGCTGATAAGTCTTCCATGAGAGAAAAGGCACACTTCCTCTCTAGTGCCACAGGGCTTGCACAGTTCGTGACTCATCTAGCACGACAGGTGAAAGAAGAAGAGACGAGACAGAAAGAGGAGAAGGAGCAGAAGGAGAAGATAGCTGTGGCAATGGCAGTAGCACGGGTGGCTCCACAGCCAACGGCTCCACCTACCACATCTAACCCAGCTCCCAAGAAAGCAGGAGGAGGATCCACAGGAGGAGGACCCCAAGGGGGAGGAACAGTAATTAACTTGACTGACTCCCAGAAGAAAAAGCAGGCGCTGCAGGCAGCCCTAGCTGAAATCAAAATTGGGAGGGGGCCTTAAGCTCTATGCTATCACAGCCAATGAGGCTGACACAGAGAAGACCCTCATGACTAAGTTCAATGAGATGGACAGATGCTTCCAGCAAAACCAGTGTGAGGTGGAGCAGGAGTATGAAGTCCTAGAACATCTCTGTGATCGATCCCTCCTTGGAGCTGGTTTTGATCGTATAACTTACGAGAAGTACAGAGGAGAGGAGGAGCTAGCAAGGAAAGGTGGACATGCAGAGATGAGTTGTACTCTGGCCATTGCTGCCCTCATTCGATACTTTAAGGCAAGTGGATACCAACACTTGTGCACGGGCACATTGATTGGGTTTGAAATTTTCGACTTAGTATCCTGTATTTCCTCAGTGCTTTGCACGTCTACAACAAAAATAAGCTCACACTGCTCATGCAAGACTGCAAAACCTTCGACAAGGTAAAGCACTTGAACTTTTTGGAGATGAGCGTCTTTGAGGCCACGACTAAGGCCGTGAGCCCAAAAATGTTGTGGACCGAAGTAATGACCGCTTGTCAGAGGCTCGACAGCCAGACAGCATCCTTGATCGGTTCTGCATCGGCTTCTGCTCAACCGCAAGCCGCACATACGCAACGATCTCTAGGAAAGCGACCAAGAGAGAACAGTCGTGAAGCTAACACACCTTGTATTCGTTGGTGGGCACGGGCACAATGCTTCAAACACACAAATAAGAAATGCCCGTACAGCCACGATGTCGAGGACCCCCGCATCCGAAACACACTCCTCAAGAACGTACGGTCGGACGAAACCAACACCGTCGCCGTTCTGCGCCGACTGCGCAAGGATCAGGGGTGGAAATTACAGGATGTCGCGGACCATGACCACGAACTAGCTGACGCAATCAATTCTCTTTTCGCTAGAGATGATCAGAAGACCGCAGCCATAGAAGCCGCAAGTAGAGGAAGAGGTGGAACACGAGGAAGAGGAGGAGGGAGAGGAATCAATCGAGGAGGAGGAGCCCCTTTCGCACGAGGCACATACACTCGCGGGGGGGAGAGAGGATTTGTGAGAAGAGGAGGAGGAAGAGGTGTATTTCAAGGTAGAGGAGGAGGAAGATGGGTTGGCCGAGGTGGATACGGCAGCGCAGAGCGCCCGTACCACAGAGATGGGGGCTGGGCAGACGGCTCGAGCTCAAGCTCGAGTTCCTCAGCACCACAGGCCTATGCGACATCAGGCGCAACCACTACCGACACTGATGCCGACTCAGGTAACAGATTTGAGGTAGTCCAATGACTAGAGAAGGAGGGAGAAAACAGAACAACATGCATTGCACGATACACCGTTGTGCAGGTCCCAACCAAGGATACCAGTGAGTCTAAGAGCCCACAGCAGGCCACAGACCAACTCAAAGGTAGTACAAGACCAGTACACCCATCACGACAACAAACAGTGCATGCTGCTAATAGGCAGGCGAGTAAAGCGCTGGCAAAGAGAAAGCAGGCGGGCCTGTCGCAGCCACAGCCGAAGAAAGTAAGAATAGAACCGGCAATCAATCTTATCAACTTGCCGAGACAGACAATAGACAAGGAGGATGGAGGACATCAACCTCTCCTCACGGTCTCAAACAGAGAAAGCAAGGACAATCATCCTATACCCAAAAAGACATTACAAAAACGGCGGAAAGGGAGGAGGAGGCGAACCTCGAGAAAAGGATACAGATTTTGGAACACAAGTATTGGCCTTAAAAAGTCACCAGCCAGACGCTTTATGCTATACAAACCTTTTTTGTGAAACATTAAATACCTTTATAAACGTTGGTAATGATACTATGGCGAATATTAATATTGTCGGCCGAAAAGTTACTACGAAACACCATGCGTGGTTAGAAGCTAATATGAAAAAATCATCGGGCACCTTGAAAGGAGTTAGTAGTCGGACGGATATAACGGGCATCATCACTTTAAATTTTAAATTGACATCCGGACGAGTATATCGAGTGGACTTGTACGTTGTCCCCGAATACCACGGATCTGTTCTTTTGTCGTACGACCAACTGGCGACAATGAACGTAGTGATTGATTGCGCCGCCAAAAGAGTCATATACGGCGTAGAGCCAGGAGAAGAATATACTGTCGACTCTCTCCATGCTATTGACTCATACGAGGCCCTACACCTAGGGGTAGCATCGGAAGGGAAACAGGTGGCCATTACACACGCATATGAGGCATATATGCCAACGGACGCGGTGTCTAAAGATGGTTCAAACCTGTCAGACAAGAGAGAGGCGGAGGTCTATACGGCTACAGTCTCTACACAATGGGATAAAAAGTCGATAGACGATCTCATTGAAAAGAGGAAAGAGGAGATTATATGCATGGGGAAAAGGTGCCCATCGTTGGCGAGATTTGAAGAAGGAGCAGGGGCCGATGTATATATTACCAACGGGTATTGCTTTCACGTAAAGGTGGAAGAGAAGGACAGACAGGAGTTTATACCGAGGAGAAGGGGACGACTCCCTGATATCCCGGCAGAAGATATTAAAAGCTTTATTACCGAATTCTGGGGTGACGAGCCTACGTGGCCGCGCTCACTGACAGAAGTGAAAAAGTGCCTGCGCACTCTTTTTGAAAATAATAAACCATATACGGTCATACGCCCGTACAATGAGAAGGCGATATGGGCGCAGGAGATACGGGACCGGCTTATTGATCATCCGATACCGGTGCCCTCACGGAAGCAACACTTAGTGGTGGCTTGTCGTCTCGGGACTCGTGAGCAGAGCAGTGCATACAAGCGGAAGCTCAGAGACCAGGACAAGTTGAAATTGATTCCTCAAGCATTCACATGCTTCGATGGTTTCTACACCCAAAAAGCTCCGTTGCAATATGCGAGATTAATAGATATGTTGGTAGGTCTGGCGGAGGACGACGAACCAGACACTGCCACATATGAAAGAACGGGAATGGACGATATATCAGAAGAAGAGTTGGGCTTGGAGGAGGACAGAGCACCCCTCAAGCATCACAAGAGAATGTCAGAGGAGGAGTTTAAGGCGGCGATAGACGGGAAATTGGCAGGAGGAGCAGGTACGGAGAAGGAGAAAGAGGTTTTGAAAGAGAGATTGAAGGCGAACAAAATGATTTTTGACCCCCCTCAAGCGGGAGGTGTCAAGCCGGAAGACTTCACCGCGGTTATTTGTAAAATACCAGGTGCTGAGCCTTCACCGGCGCCACGACGGGCAAATCTGAGTATACATGAAGCAAAGATCGCAGAAGAACAAGCACGGCAGTTACTCGATGAGGATTTCATTGAGAGATCGACATCTCCAATAGTTTCCCAACCGAGACTGGTGCCTAAACCGGGAGGAGAATGGCGCTTAACGGTTAACTATGCCCGCGTCAATAAAATTTTAGAGGAGGAACGAAATCCATTACCTACTCTTGAAGAAGGAAGGAGAGTATTGCGGAACGCCAAGCTATACTCAGTCATTGATCTGAAGAATGGCTTCTGGCAAATTCCACTGGATGAAAAGTCCAGATGGCTGACTGCATTTGTAGTAGGAATGGAGATATATCAGTGGAAAGTACTTCCGATGGGACTCAAACAGGCCCGGGACTCTTTCAGAAAGCGATGCAAAGCATGCTGAGTAGCAAATATAATGACCAGACAGAGGGAGGTTTCATGAGGAGAAGAGGACAGAAGGCGGGAGAGTACGCATTTTGTTACATCGATGACATTATCGTGTACTCCAATACGATGGAAGAGCACATCGACCATCTAACAGATATTTTCAGGCGTATCAAACTATTTGGCCTGAAATGTAATTTGAAGAAATGTCAACTTGCAAAGACAAGCGTGACATATTTGGGGTACGAAATCTCTTACAATAGAGTCTCGATATCCAAAGAGAAGAGGGAGGAGATCATGAGCCGGCAGAGGCCGAAGAATCGCACAGAGCTGCACTCATTTCTTGCGATGGCGCAATATTACAGCCAGGTTCATACCCCATTGGGGTGCAACTCGGGCTAAGTTGGAGAGAATGATCGACTTCGGTGATTTTTAGAAGTGGGATGATGAAGCCTTAGAAGCGTACAACACGCTCAAAGATCTCCTTTATAAAAATCCGAAGGATGGCGGACTCGTGCTGATGATGCCCGACTTTTCGAAGCAATTCGTAGTCGACACAGACGCATCAAAGTTCGCGATCGGCGCAGTCTTACAACAGGAAGATGAGGAGAAAAAGTTGCGCCCGATCATGTTTATAAGTAGAAAGTTGTGCTCGGCGGAGCGAAACTATTGTACGAGACAGAGAGAGGCACTGGCGGTGGTCTGGGCCCTCAAACGGTTGAGAGAGTATTTATGGGTTGGACCTCAGTTTATAGTAAGGACTGATCACCAGAATTTACTATGGCTGATGAATCATGAACAGACTGGCCGTCTAGCGAGATGGCAGGCATTCTTGTCATGTTTCAATTTTACAATGGTCCATCTACCCGGCAAGCGAAATGTTGTCGCTGACAGCCTCTCCAGGCTAGAGTTTCACTCAGAAGTGGCAGCTCTCGTATCATCAGCAGAAATGGAGGATCTATCCCCAGACTGCACATACGAAGTGCATCATATCGAGTCGATGCAGATGGCAAGAGGGGTCCGATATAACCGATCGGGTCTACGTCATAGCCCGCAAGGTCCGGATCATGGGATATGTTGTACAACACATGTCCTCGAGGATGCTGAGTGGTCCTATGATCGGCAACATTAGTATGGGCGGTAATTTGAATATAACAGGAGTTAATTTACTAAATACGAAAGATGTTGATACTTGGATATCTGAGCACGAAGACAATAATGATAAAGTGTCAGCAGACGGCTCAATCAATACACACAGCGATGTTTTAATTACAGGCACACCCGCCGATAACCAACTACTCATTTATAGCACGGAACAATGGAGAAATACAAACTCACCTTTTCTTAGATTGGATGGCACCGCGAATATGACGGGTGGATTAAATATGGGAGGATTTAACATAACAAATGTCGGTAATGTTGATGGTATTGATGTTTCGACTCTTGACACCGCAGTCGTTAAACTAACGGGAGACCAGACTATAACAGGAAACAAAATATTTACTACTTATTTGGGTGTAAAAGATTCAAATCCATTAAACACGGGTAAGTTATTCTTCAATTACAACAATAAAATGGGTTCTATTTATTCGTCGGAGGTAGGCGGAGCAACGGGATATCCACTAAGCATTGTTGGTTCTTCCATACTTCTTGCTTCTACAACGGAGAGTGGAATAACACTGACTGGCAATGTTTTAAATTTTAGTGGCACAACAGCAATTAGCGGACTTCCAGCACCATTCTATGACACCGATGCTTCAACGAAAGCATATACCGATACGAAACTGGCAAAGGATGGCACGACGGCTATGACAGGAAGTTTAAATATGGGAGGATTTAATATAACAAATGTTGGTAATGTTGATGGTATTGATGTTTCTGCTCTTGATACCGCAGTCGTTAAATTAACGGGAGACCAAGCCATAGGAGGAATTAAAACATTTAGCAGTATAATAAATGCTAGTGCGGGTATTGATATGAAAAGCCAAAGCATAACAAATGTTAATCTTGTTGATGGCGTGGATGTTTCTACTCTTGACACTTCTGTCGTTAAACTAACAGGAGACCAAACCATAGCAGGGAATAAAAAATTTACATCAGTTTTAGAAGTAAGTGGTTCCTCCAACCCTACTACTTTTGATGGTATCGGCATAGCCTTTGATACAAAAATAGGAATGATTGCCGCACAAAAAACAGCAACAGCGACTTGGTATCCGATACAAATAACGGGTTCGTATGTTGAGTTATATTCGGGTAATACTTTAATTATAACCGCAACTGGCACTACACTATCTTTGAATAACAACAAAATAACAAACTTAGCCACACCATCAGCAACAACGGACGGAGCAAACAAAAGTTATGTTGATACAAAAGACGGGCAAAATGTGAAACTAACAGGAAATCAAACAATAGCAGGAATCAAGACATTTAGCAGTGGTCTTGAAATAACAGGAAATTCAACGAATGCGACAACAAAAGGAACATTCGTGGTTTTTAACTCCACAGCCAATATAGGAACTATCGGATGCCTTGATATGGGCACAGGCGTAAATTATAACTTTGAAATAAATGCGAAAAAAATAAGTTTCATTATTGATGGGGTAATTGTCGGTTGGGTAAATGCTTCGGGGCTAGATTGTAATAGTAGCAAAATAGCCAACCTTGGAACTCCGACATTAGCGACGGACGGAGCGACAAAAGGGTATGCGGACACATTGGACGGGCAAAATGTAAAACTATCAACAGACCAAACCATAACAGGAAGTAAAACATTCAACGGGGCGAGCACTACAATAAAATATCTAACTTTAACGAACAATGCTGATTTTAATAATCAAACTATCACTAATGGTGGAAATATAACATATAATGGGGCGAGGATATTAAACCAAAATGGAGGAGATATATTCTTTTCACAGACATCAGGTGATTATCAGTATTTCTTATTTACTCTAAATACTGCTACAAGTGGAAACGCGAACCAAAGAGGTTATGTATTCACGAATGTAGCATCTGATGTAAAAGGGGCGGGACTTTATATTTCAAAACTTTTGGATAATAAAAGTGCTTCGTCTGACATTGTCCGTTTTAACAATGCTGGCGGTATGCGGTTTTATGGTGCCTTAGATATGAACTCAAATAACATAACAAATGGTGGAACAATAACGGGAACTACATTAACGGCAACTGCTGGCATGACTACAACATCATTAACAGCGAGCGACAAAATAACAACAGCATCAGGCAAACCAATAATTATAGGCAATACAACAAAAGGAGTGGGAGCGACAGGTGGTTTAGAAATATACGGAACGGCGAGTAATGTCGCAGGAGCACACTTACAAGCAATAACAACGGCGGATGCTTATCCAACATTTCAATTATTGAATTGGGCACACGACAATGTCAATTTAAGTTTTGATGCTTATTTTGACGGCACGAACTGGAAATCATCTTCTGCGACATCTAACTTTCTAATTCAAAAAGGTGTAAAACTCGCTTTTTATTATAATTCAGGAACAGCGGTTGGAAACAATATATCTTACACTGAGGCGATGAACATTAATACGTCGGGAGAGGTAGTCATCCCAACAGCATCCAGCGGTTTTTTAACCATACGAAAAAGACCCGCTTCTACCGTTGACGCACAACTATATTTTAAATCGGGAGGATATACGAATTATGGAGTAATTGTTTCTTCTACTGGTTTGCTTCACGCTTGGACTACTTCAAACTCTACTACTGGCGAGCCGTCTGGTAGTTATAATTATATTCCACTAAATGGTGCTTGGACAAACTCATCGGACAGGCAATTAAAATCAGATATTAAAACATTAGACTACGGGGATTGTTGCGAGAAACTAATGAAAATAAATTGTTGCTCATATTATTTGAAATCAGACGAAAAGAAAGAAAAAAAGAACCACGGATTTATTGCGGACGAAGTAAAAAAGATTTTTCCAGAATTTGTATCAGAAAGTGGGATAAAAGCAGAGGATGGAGAAGGCTACCTTGAAGGCATAACATATACAGATTTTATACCGATATTGGTCAGCGGATTTCAACACATGGCGGAAAAGGTAGTTAATTTAGAAAAAGAAAATAAAAATCTTATGAATATACTACAAGACCAAGCAAACCAACTAGCAGAAATAAGAGCAGTGGTGTTTCCTCCCAATGCCTAGATTACACCCACCACCGCCAGTCATTGAAATAGATGGCGAACTAACGAAATAAAAAATCGTGTTTTAGACATTTCACTGAAGAATGAAGAAAAAAAAGTAGAGCACGAATTGGAAGATAACTGGAATTGTTGTTGTATAACAAACAGACCAACTGACAGCCGACTTATTAAATACTTATTTCAAATGGGTGTCATTATCTCCATTATAACCCTTTGTATCGTAAGGCTATCTGAAAAGAACTTACCTTGTGAGGTAGCCAACACTTATGTCGGAATTTTGACATTGCTTATCGGTATTTGCCTTCCATCACCTTCTTCAAAGAAATGATATTTATCAACTACACTTTCATTCGCTTCGCTCATTCTCGTTTGTTGATAAACATCGAAAACCGACAAAAAATAAAAATGGGAGACGATGTTTGAGAATAAGCGAGAGTGCGACAGCACGAAGTGAAATTCTCAAATATCAAAGCATTCGTATATATGTGTCATATACCATCTATTATCACCATCACAGATTAAAGGAATGGCTTCATCAAAACTAATACACCAATCTGACATTGGCTTATACACACATTTAAATTTAGTATCTATACCTTTTTGAATACAATAAACACAACTTATATTATTTTTTTCACTTATCCGTGAGTAAAAGTCGCAGGCAGTACGACCTAGCACAAATCTCCAACAAGTTGGAGATATCATAAACAAGAATATTAAAATCATTTTTTTTATATTATACAAAATATATGATGAGTGAGTTCAAATACCAAAAGATTATTTTTCTGAGCAATGATTTTGCTGGAGGAAGCAAAACATTTAATAAAAATATTCAAATGTCATTTACACCAACCAAAATGAATGTTAAGTTTATCCACTATATGAACGACCAGACAGAGACAAACACCAGAATTCTTTACATGGACAGAATTGGATATATCGGAACATTTGCGGACAGCGCCACAGCAAACATTTCAAACATTGGTTATAATTTGGGTGTCGTCGGATGGACTGACGGCCAATATACATTTAAAGTCCTTGAAACTGACAGCGGAAATATTGATACAGGAAATTTAGCGGGAAGAATTGTTGCGTGTTTGGAATTCGTTGCTTAATAATATAAGATGATGAAGATAAACAATGTCAAGGTGAAACCTGTGAAGCAGGATGGAAACGGAGATAAAAAAGCAAAAGGTTATAAATTATTCAACGAGCCGTATGCCAATATATTTCTACTTGCCCGTAAGAAGAGCGGTAAGACGACAGCACTCTTTGAAATACTGAAACGGACAACAGACAGAAAAACCTGTATTGTTATTATTGCTTCAACAATCCACAAGGACTACATTTATAAAGCAATGGTAAAGCACTTTAAGAACAGAGGCAACCCAATGGCAATTTATACCTTTCTTAAATCGGATGGTGTAAATGTTATAGACTATGAACTTGACAAACTGAACAAACCAGACGAAGAACAAGAAGGAGAAGTAAAATAGGACAAAGAAGAAATAGAGAAACCACAATTTCTTTATTTTGGAAAAGAAAAGAAACAGAGTGCAGCAGAGGCACCAAAAGAACGACCCAGCAAGTATATTTCTCCAGAGGTTGTTTTTGTTTTGGATGATTTAGGGAGCGGTTTAAGAGATAAGTCCGTAAGCGATTTGTTAAAAAAGAACAGGCACTATAAATCAAAGGTGATTATGTCTAATCAGTATCTGAACGACCTACGGCCAGAAGCAATTAAGCAGTTAGATTATTTATTAATCTTTCCAAGCCAGTCTCAGGACAAAATGGAACTCGTGTATAAGCACTTAGACCTATCTTTTGATTTTGATTATTTTCTTCAAAAGTATCACGAGGCGACGAAAGAGAGATTTAATTTTCTTTATGTCTCAAGTGTTGATGATGAGTTAAGAAAAAATTTTGCTTATCGCTTGCGATAATCAGTTGTCCCGCTTGCGGGACTAACTTTGCTTACAGATTAAAATAATATTTTTAGAATTAATAAATATTTTTTTACTTATTATAATGGTAGTAAAAACATCTCGTGTTGAAGTCATTCCAACAATCGGCAAACGAACAATTAACTCAAGCACCAACATGGCTGGAGGTAAAAAAGTATCTCGTCGCAAGAAGAAACAAGGAGGCAAGGGGCAGGCTGGCGGTAAGATTAACTGGGCAAAGGTTGGTAAGACAGCAATGGCGGTGAATAAATTTCTTCGTGATAACAAGATTATTTCAAAGACCGCGAATGCGCTTGGTGATGTCGGGGTTCCATATGCGTCTCGTATAGGCTCTACCGCCGCGAAACTTGGATATGGTAGGCAGAGCGGACATGGCGCCTTAAAGTTCTAAAGATATTTGAAAATCCACACTCCCGCTACCGCTCCCGTGTGTTTTTCAAACATCGAAAACAAATTAATTTTTTCCCAAATAAAAAAAACGATGTTTTAGAATGAGCGAGAGTGCGACAGCACGAAGCGCAATTCTAAAATATCAAATGGTTTCTAAAACCAAGAAAGTGAAGAAACAGAAATTAAGACCCCCGCGGGTTTACAGAAATAAAAGCGGGAAGCCGTATATTATCCAGAAGGGTAAAAAATATTATCTTAATTTTGGTAAGAAAACAAATGATATGAGCACACTTCAAATTGTTAAACTTTTTATGAAATACTTAAGCAGACCAAAAGCAAAGCGGGCAAGAACAAAGAAAGAAGACTTACGAAAAGTCCAGAGTCTGTCTGAGATTGAGCAGAATACGAGAACCGCCATTAATGACCACTTAGACAAACTCAGAAAAGAGAAATACGAAAAGATTGATGAGATAGACCAAAAAGAGAAAAAGGCAAGGGATGATTTAGAAGAGGAGAAAAAGAGGCAGGAGCGTCGCGGAGACGCAGATGCGAAGGAAAGACAAGAGATGATGGATAGGGAACATAAAAGAGAACTGGCGGAGATTAATGAAAGAAAGGAAGAAATAAATAGGACATTAAGAAGGGAGCAAAAACTCATAGAGGATGTAAAATATGAAGAAGACAGAAAAAATAGAATACAAGCATTACCACCGCCACCGCAATATCAATATATTATGCCACCGCAATATGGACAGCCACAAGCACCACAATTTGGAGCACCGCCACAAGCACCGCCACAAGCACCACCATTTGGAGCGCCACCACAAGCACCGCCATAAAAAAATTTAGAAAATGAAGCACCATTGAAAACAAAAGAACAATATGAGGAAGAAAAAAAGCAAAAGCAGAAAGATATTGAAACACTTAAATTAGCAGATAATTTCATAAAAAAGATGAGTCGTAAAGACTTACAAAAAGCCAGTCAAGATATTCAGACGGCTATAGCCACAGCGACGTCTTTAGAGGAACAGAAAAAGTTAGCAGAAGAATATAAAGAAAAACTTGAAAAAGAAGAAAAGAAAGCAGAAGAAAAGGGTAAGCATTTTGAACATTTAATACTTAACCATTTTTTAATCTCAGGATTTTCAAAAACTTATCACCCAAACATTACTATAAAAGAGTTAGCACAGGCTTTAAAAAAGAGACTAGATAGTGAAGGTCATAAAAAATTAAACTACAAAGACACTTCAAAGTGGATTATTGACAATGATTAAAAGGTTTAATATTGATGTTGGAAATGAAGAACAAAATGTGAAAAGAAGAATAGCGGATTATGCTAGATATGAAGAGTTTATGGGTATTACTGAACAAAAAGGGAGTGGAGCGAAGACATTAGAAGAATTAATGGATAAGGTATTTTCAATAAAAACAATAAAAAAATATCTATCCCGCAAAGATTGGAAACACACAATGAACAAAAAGGACTTTGTAAATACTCTAACTAGCAAAATGACAATAGACCCTAATGTGGATAAACAAGTTTCAGCGGATTTAAATGTTGATGAAGGGATGCCCCAACCTATCATTTTGTTAGAGCCACAGCAAGAGGAGGGGATTTCACCCCCTACCATACCCCCGAGCGTCGCGGAGACGCCACAGCAAGAGCCACAGCAAGAGCCACACCAACCAGAACCACCACAGCAAGAGGAGGAACAGCGGGGAGAAGGTCGCGGTTTAATGACTAATGAAATAGACGACATAATGAAAAAATATGGATGGTATCTCGGCGCGATAGCCAGTGATGAAATTTATAAGTTGAAGCCCGCAAGCAGAAAGCGATACGGATTTATTATGAATTTGGATAATCACAAACAAGTGGGGTCTCATTGGATTGCTATATGGGTAAGTCTGGATAAAGACAGGTCAGTGGAAGTGTATGACCCATTAGCGCTTTACCAACCAACGGAAGACTTCAACAACAAATGAAACAACTAATTGATAAAAGCCACCCCGATAGTTATTTATTAATGAAGGTTAATCAAGTAAAAGAGCAGAGCGATACCAGTGATACCTGCGGATGGTTTGCTATGAGGTTTCTAATGGAAAGAGCGAAAGGTATTAAATTCAAATTTGCCAGCGGTTATACAGACTTAAAAGAATACGAAGCAGAAAAGTTAAAATCACAGAATGGTTATGGTTTTGACACCTTTTTATGAGCATCGCTTTCATTCGCTACGCTCATTTTCGCTTGCTCATAAAAGAATAATATTTTTATAAAAAAGAAAAAGCGATATTTGTAAAACACACGAGAGTTGCGGTAGCAACGAGAGTGTGGATTTACGAATATCATGGATTACAAAGGTGGGCGAAGTAGTGGTATCTATTACATAAATAGCAAAAACCGAATAACTGGCACAGACTCAGATTTTACACACGAGATAAACTTAAAATCACTAGACAATCCAACTCACTGCAAAATTCTTCATATCTATGTGCCGAAGTCGTATTACTCTGTGGCTTCACCATATAATACCTTTACACTTAGCGAAGACGGGTATGAGGCTTTAATTACGATACCAGAAGGCAACTACACAATGAACAACTTAAAAATAAACTATCTGAGGCGCTAACCGCAGTCAGCCCAAATAATTATACTTATGTTGTATCCAGTAATAATACCAACATAGAACCAGAGGACGGCAAATTAACATTCAGTGTGTCAGAGAATAAAGGTATTCAACCGCGGTTTATATTTGATGCCGATACCCGCATTCACGAGGTTACGGGTTTTGATAGAAACTCAACATATTTCTTTGCTAATGATTTAATTAAATCGCCAAATGTAATTATTCTAACTGGTGAAAAAACTTTGTATCTTCAATCAGACTTAGCGAATGAAGGAGATAATCATGTGCTACAAGAAATATACACTGCCAACGAAATTCCATTTGGTTCTGTCATTTATGACGGCTCTGGAAGCGAATACGGGAAGACATTATCTGCGAGTTCAAACAATGTATTTAGGTTTTACTTGACGGACGAAAACGACCAAGCGATTAATCTTAATGGTTTGGGAATAGTTGTGACATTATTGGTTTATCGTGAAACTAATTACTTTAGTTTATTTAATTCATTCTTCAATCTGTTGAAAGCGCGGTAAAGATATTTGAAAATCCACACTCCCGCTACGCTCCCGTGTGTTTTTCAAACATCGATTGTAAGTGAGTTAATATCAATTATTTATTTAAAAAAAAATTAAAATAGATGTTTTAGAATAAACGATAGTGCGGAGCACGAAGTGAAATTCTAAAATATCAAAAGAAAAAATGCCTGTCCAATACGGAGGAGAACTAGTCCATCAGACTAAGGAACTGCTCACTGGTAAGTGTGAATTGAACAAACTTACCACTCGTGAAGGCTCACAACCCGTCGCACTTACTACTGCTGGTGGTCTGGAAAACACCTTTGAAATTCCTACTAGACCTTTGAACCTTGCGAGGAGTGTGTTGCGATTTACATACACTCCGTCTGGTGGAGGTGCTGGCGGTCGCTACAATCGTATATATATGGATTGTCTTTCTATGATTAAAACTATTGAATTGCGAAGCCGAAGCGGGCAGTATCTGTGTAATCTTCAACATGTGGGGAACTACACTAAGGTTATATGGAAACCAGAAATGAAGTATGAAAAATTTATGGCACTTGAAAATCATGGTGCTGGTGTGGCTAGCGGTGCTATGCTTCAAAAGTGTAATGCAGGAAAAGATGAAATTGGAACTAGAGCAGAGAGAAAGACAATTACTGATGCGGCAGATACTGCAGGTCTTAAGGCTGCAGTTCAAGCATACTACAAAGTGCCTCTTGTTAATGCCCGTCGCCACGATGATACCGCTCTCGCTGATAGCACTGCTGGAACCTATAGCCTTGTTAATGTTCCTTTTGAGAAGGCTAAGTATTTTGAAGGCGGTGGTGATAATACTGCTACCCCTGTTATTAATGTTAAGTTTCCTTTGGGTATGCTGTTTGGCACTATTTTTGAACTGGATAAGACTATCGGATTTAATGAAATTTTGGATTTGCGTATTGTGTGGGCTGAAACCAACCGCTCTTCATTCTATGGTGCTGATGCGAGTGCTATCTCTGCTGGTGCTGCCGCTACGACCGCTGGGGCTATTGTCTCTAACCTAAATCTATTCCTTGCTGTTGAGACTGACCCGAATGTCATCCTTGGCGTCCAACAAAAGATTGCGGGTGAAGGTTTTCCATTTAAGATTGAGTATCCTATCGCTTGGAAGCAAAGTCTTCAAACGACCCAGCAAAATTTTGTTATCAAAATGAACCGCTCGCAGGGTGAGAGAATTCGTCGTATCTATACATCTGTCTTTAACAGCGCTGAGAGTGCCAATACTTCTTTTAATAATGATAATAGAGCAGATGGTAAAGTTATTACTTATTACACAACACTTGATGGAACTCGTCTCCAACAATTTGACGTTGACACATCTGAGAATGAAGACTATATGATTTTGAAGGATAAGTTGAAGGGGAGTGCTATCCTAAACAGCGATGTCTATCATTACAACTGGTTCCACGTAGATACTTGGGATAACAACCGCCCGCTATGGGATAAGGATACTGACGGCTATGAGGTGAGTGGTCTAAGCCTTGACACCGAGAGACGATATGAATTTTCGACGACTACTCCAAATGCTATCCAAAACCATTACACTTATGCCATTCTTCAGCGAAGTGTGCTTGTTAAGGGAATTGAAATCCTAATGTCTTAACCTAGTGATGCGATAATTAATTTTGATAGTTAATTTTGTTTTTTTTAATACAATATAGGAATGCCCCACCTTGGAAACTTAATCGCAGAAAATCCTGACGGCGAATTTATAAATGTCAGCGTTGGATATGATGGGCATGTTGAAACAAATAATTCAAAAGCCGCTTTTGGCGAAGCAGTAGTAGGCCAATTAACTCCAGTTTTACAGGAAATCTTTCCATATACCATTAATACTAGGATATGGACAAAAAAAGAAACAAAATCGTCTGTGTCATTTTTGAATAATATGGCTGAATTGAAAACAACTGCCGATGCTACGGCAGATGCTAGACTGGTAAGTAAAAGGAGAATAAAATATAGAACTGGAACGGGTGTCCTCGCCCGCTTTACTGCTATATGGACAACGGATGATACAAAAGATTACTATTCATTTATTGGAATAGGAAATGACCTTAACGATGGATTTTATTTTTACAAAAATCAAGCAAGAATGAATATTGCAAATTGTGCGGGAGGTGCTGTAGATTATATTGACCAAGCAGACTGGGACGACCCTTGCGATGGAAATTATGCTATGCCAGACTTAGATTGGAGCAAAGGAAATGTATTTCAAATTCAATTTCAGTATCTTGGGTTTGGTGCTATTAAGTTTTACATTGAAAATCCCATAACAGGATTATTTCAATTAGTTCATATGATTGAATATGCGAATGCGAATGAAGGTGTAAGCCTGCGAAATACGACATTACCCTTTACAGCCGTAATGAGAAATGATGCAAAGACTGGAATACAAATTCTTAAAACAGCAAGTGCTAGTTTATTCATTGAGGGGTCAAATACTATTAATACAAGTATTACAAATACTGCGGAAGGAGACGAAAAAACAAGCATCACTGAAAGCCCCATTTTAAGTATCAGGAATAAAGCACTATTCAATAATAGCCTAACCAACTATTCAAATGTCTTTCCTTCCTTGGTAAGTATTACAAATGAAGATACTAAGTCAAATGTCGTCAGAATGGTATTGAATGGGACGCTAACAGGGGCTGGTTTTGCTGATGTTGATGCCACAACTTCAATCGTAGATACAGACACAAAAGCGACGGCCATCGCCAACGGAACGACAATTTTTAAGATTTATGTAAATGCCACATCAACACAGCAGATTAATCTCAGAACTTATGACATTCAATTAACGCCGAGTGATATTTTGACATTCACACAGAAGGCTGTGTCGGCAGGTGCTGGTAGTAATATTAATGTAATCGCGAACTTTATAGAAGACCATTGATGTGGATGGAATTAAAAACAAAAAAATGAAAGTCTAATTTCTAAATTATCATCAGAGATATTTTTTTACCGCATCTTTGTTATTAAAGTAAGGTTGTTGAATTAAATATTTAAGGTATGGTTTGTCAATCTTAGCGACATCTTCAATTTTCATTTTTTTTATACTTACCATATTGAAGAACAACATCTTTCTTTAATATACAACCTTCTTCTGTACATGTAGCATTCTCTATCTCTTCGCCGACCTTAGCCTTTATTTCAGTAATCCCCGTTTCTTTTAAATCAGCAGTCGTAAAATGTGTGCTCTGCTCTTCGTCCAACACGTTTTCTAAAGGAATTACTACTTTAACATTATCATCCCTTGGTTTATATTGTTCATAAAAAGAAACAATGTCAGGCTTAGTCCATTTAATTGTCGGCTTTTTGACATCTCCATCAAGGTTCCATTTTTCAATTTCATTCAAGTAGTCCTGTTTGGTGCTCAGGTCAGTCATGATATATACTACAAAATAATTTTTATTAAATGTATTTTTTTACTTCACTTTTAATGTCGGTAAATTTTTCAAACCACGGCTGTTTCATAACCCATTCAAGATATGGTTTATCAATAACTGCTACATCTTGAATTTTCTTACCTTTATACTTACCAAATGGAAAAACATCGGTTGGCTTGCCTGCCCGTGCCTTTTCAATCATTTGGATTTCGTCAGTAATTATCTTTTTAACATCGGTAAGAGAAAATGTTTCTTTTTTATTTTCAATAGAGAGTTTTTCAAACTTCTCGCATAGTCTGGTTAGGGCGGTCATAGTATAGTATATGGTATATATTTTATAGAAAAAAATTAATTAATTGATATTTATCAACTTCACTCCTATCTGCTTTCAGCAGATTTCTCGTAATCTCAAACTTGTTTGAGATATTTGATAAACATCGTTTGATATCCGTTAGGGATACTATCATTTTTGTTGATAAACTCACGTCCGCACCATTTATTATCATTAACTTTCTTTTTTATGTTTGTGGTATGAAGTATGCTGAAATGGTTAATGTTTTGCTGTTTGCTATTTCGTGATAAATGAATTTTCTTCATTTGAAAATCTCTAACATTTTCAATGCTTTCACCTAAATCCATCTTTTCATATACTTCTGGATTTAACCCCTTTGAATTCAAACCCTTACCTCTAAGGTGGTAGTATCTCTTTTTTACTCCTTCGTTTTCGTAGCATTCAATTATATGAACACCTTTGTCTTTATGTTTCAAGTCATTCTTAGTAAGGTAAGGGAGAAAGGCTTCATTCGTTGTAAATTCTAACATATACAATTTTGGAGCAATCCATATTCCTCTTATTATCTTACAGCAATCTCCTAAGTCATCTGTTATTCCTCCGAGAGATTTATCACCAAGCCTTTTGATTAGTTTGGCGAACCTAACATGCAACACTAGACTATCGGTATCGGTGTAATAGAAATCAGCCTCTATATCTTTATTTGGATTAGCCTCTTTTATGTAGTTATACATAATTCGCCTGCTATATGCTAGAATGAAAGCCCCGTAGTGAGAAGGTTTTGTAGTACTCTCTTCAATTATTACTTCATTTCTAGGCATTCCAGATACGTGCCAAAGTTTGTTTCCGTCTTTATCTTTGAATTCAACCACATCAGATATATAATTTTTTGTCCAAAATTTCCAATACTCCTCATTTGATTTAATATATTCTGCTTCTGTTGGGATAGGTCGTTGTATCATCTTTCCGTATAACGAATTCATAAATAGTTTGGCTAATACATATTGCGGTGTGCCTTTTTCGCTATTTTCTTTCGCCTTAAACATTTCTAATATATATTCTTTGAAAACTGGTTCAGCCTCCTCTGTATAGTATCCTTTATGAATTGTTATATCGTAGCCTTCCTGAATCATATCTTCAATATCAACACTTGTGAGCCATTGGTCTTTCATATAAGCTAAATTCCACTTTAATGAGCCTATTTTATTTCTCTGTCCTATTCTTGAATGTAGAATGTCTTTTGGTGAGATATAATCAACATTGTAAATACCGATAGGAAGATTATTATAATCAAATGGTGCGATAGCCATCTTAATTTCTCCAACCATGAATAAATTAAGCATCGCTGTTGGGTATAAAGATACGACATCCGCATCAACTAAATAATCGGTTAATTCATCAAATGTGATTTTCCCTGCTAAGTAGTCGTTGTATTGTTTTGAAATAAATCTTTTTTTGCTTGGATATGTTCTTGCTCCGATAACCGCTTTTCTAAATGCCTTCTCTTGTTCAATAGTTGGGAGTCTTACATCGTGCTTACCATCAATCATTTTCTTCCAGATATTGAAAGCAAGGCTTGAAGTTGAAATGTATGAAGTTAAATTCACTGAGTGTTTTTCAAATATCTCTGTGTTTATTTTGTCATATAACTCTTTTAACCCCATAACATCACACTTCAAATATTCAAGACACTTATTTCTTAATTCTTCGCTCATTGTTTTCCAAGTAGAAGCCTTGTCGTGGTCAAAATCTCCTTTAAGAGTTTTACATTTCATATTTTCTAAGTTTTCTTTTAATGTCCCCTGAGTATGCTTACACATATCCCACATTTTGATATTTTCAAATTGTAAAGAGATTATTGAGCCATTATTAATCATATGTGATTTTGGTCTGATACCTCTTCTTATTAATTCCTGTTTAATGAAGTAGTGGTCAAAGTTCGCGCCGTTAAACCCATTCACATATAAAATTGGTTCTTCTTCGTCTTTGTTTCTCTTCTTTCTTACTCCTGCTACTTTCTTGACTGGATTATGTAGTAGTTTGTTAGCCCATTGTAATGATAACTTTCTTCCTCTCTCTAAGACAAAGTCAAGAAATTTAGAAATACAATCTTTACCAGCGAAATATTTAAATCCTTCAGTCCCTTGAGTATATCCGACTATATAGCAGTCGTGAATATCAAAGCCGTCAGCGAGCGTGTTATTTCTAAAAGTTTCAAGGTCGTAATGAATAACTTCATCTTTGTTATTAATTTTATCCTTCTCAAATTTAGTAATCAGATGTCTTTGTCCATTCCTCAAAATTCTTCTATTAACATAATTTATCATTTTTGGATTACAAGTGTGCTTCTTAACATATTTCTTTAAGCATTTTCACATTTCTTTTGAAATCTTTTAGTTAATCCAAAATAATGGTTGTTCTCTAAATAAATCATAATGTCTGCTTCTTCTCCAACGTTATTCGTGCTTATAGTTTCTCTTGTTAAGGCATTTGTTATTTCGTATGTCTTCCCTTCCTTTATCAAAGTATTAAGGATTTTTACGGCGGTAGAAAATGGTATAGGGCAATCATTAGAAAGATTGAATTGTTCTCTAATATCATTACATCTTTTTCTGTTAATGATTGGCATATTAAGAATGTCCTTACAGAGAAAGAATAAACAATTATTATTTTAGCGGGAGATATCAATATATTTTCATCCGATATTGTTTTTTTACATTTGTTTTTTCCTTCATAACAACCGCCTCCGTTTTCTTGAACTACTACTACCTTAGCGTATTCAATAATCCTGTCATAACCTAGTCCAGACGCTTCAATATTGCTTATGTTAAACTCATTCAACATTTCATTAAAATCGTCATAGTTTTTTTATTTGAAACGAATTAAATGTTTTCTTTTTATAATATCTATTTAATTCTTCGTGGTCGGTTATGTAGGTTATAGTAATATGAACGTCCACATTTCCTGTCATACCATTTCTTTTAGCATCTAATAGTATAGGAATTAGAATTTCTCGCTCTAATGCGTCAGTATCATAAAAATTTATATCTAATCCTTGCTTCTCGTATGTAAGAGAGTTTAATCTATTGTCTCGCCTAGATTTTAACTCTACTACTTTAAATTCCCGTTTGTTTTCTCTTGTTGTAGTTTTCTTCAAATTCGCCCTTACCTTCGCTAGTTCTACATTTTCCTTCGTTGGTCTGGGCGGTAATGGTGGTGGCATATTTTACTTTTATATTAGTGAGGATATAAAAATAATGAAAATAAATTAAATTGTTTTACCTTTATATATATATAAGATTGTCTTACCTTTAACATGAAATTCATAATAAAAAAATCTTTTTTCGTTTTTTCGTTTTTTTTATACTCCTCTCGCCTTCATTTCTTCATATTCCTTAAGTTTTCTATTTCGTTCTTTTAATTGCTCCTTCCTCTTTTGATTAATTTCATCCTTATTTCTTTTGTAATATGCTAGCGCCTTTTCGGAGTTAGCCTTTCTTTCGTTTGTCCTCAGGTGTGAGATATTTCTTGTGTCTCCCCATATCTATATTATAAGTAATATAATTTATTTCTTTAAATGGTTTTACATTTTATTATTTAATACAATCATCACCCTTAATTTAAGTTGTGCGATTGCTTCTTCACAAATTTGCCATTTGTGGATATTCAACATTGTTGGAGTCTCTAATGCTTTGTTTTTCTGTTCGTCCCAAAACTTAAAGGCTTTGCTATATCGCTGAAGTGTTTCTCTTCTAGTGTATTTCTTAATCCTTCTATCGTCTGCTAATGCTTCTGGAAAATGTAAGTTGTATAGTTCTTTCAATTCCTTGTCCGCTTGTATCATTATAGAAGACATATTACATAAGTAATAATATTTATTTCTTTAAATGGTTTTACATTTTATAACAAATCACGAGTGATTTTTATAATATCTTTCCATGTCGTCATTTCTACGAATTATACGAATAACTTTATGTCCTCCTATCATAACCTCTTCTTTCTCTGCGAAGTAGTTTCTATGAAAGTCTGATTTTTCGTGTTGATATTTTCCATATATCCCTATTACCTTACCACATACACATGTATGTTTCTGTTTTCTTCTTTGCTTTACATATTCCGCCCTCTTCTGTTTGCGAGTATCCATCGTAAGTTTATTTTGTCCAAAATTAACTTATTTATATTAATAAGATAATCTTTCTTTTTATTTATATGGTTTCTCTAGGCGCTCGCGCGGTGGGGCTCTTTGGGGTGTTTTGTGCTCTTGTATTGATTGTGCGGGAGATGTGTCTGGAAGCCGAATTCTTTTTTTAATAGCCATTTTGAGGGTGCGAAAAATGGTATTAAAAAAAAGTATATTATACTACTGACCCTCGCGCGGGCAA
>WBZZ01003949.1:90000-101477 GCA_019918135.1 Paulinella micropora
TAAATTACATTACATTACATTAATTACATTACATTCCCTTACTTACCATTACCCTTACCATTACCATACATTACATTACATTACATTACATACATACATACATACATACATACATACATACATACATACATTACATACATTACATACATACAGTACATACATACAGTACATACATACAGTACATACATACATTACACACATTACATACATACACATACATACATACTCATACATTACATACATACATTACATACATACATTACATACATGCATACGTGCATACGTACGTACGTAAGCACGTACGTATGTATGTATGTATGTATGTACGTACGTACGTACATACATACATACATACATTAATACATTACATACATTACATACATACATACATACAGACATACACACACACACACACCTGTCCTCCGTATTCGAAGCCCACTGTGATGTTGCCTGTGGCGTCCTTGCCGAAGCCCTTGAACATCACTTCCACGTCCTGGTTGAACTTGACCAGCAGCTCCATCCTCGTCTTGGGCGGCAGCGTGCGCGGCTTTCGGTGCAGCACATGAGGCGCCAGCAGCAGCGGGGTCAAGTCGCCCTGGCCCGTGCCCTGTTGCTTGATGAACTTCTGGCCGTTGCCCTGGTAGCCCAGCACGGTGTATATCTGTTCCGCAGTGGGGGCTTCGCCGCAGTCAGCCAGCGTGAGCAGTTTGGACGAGGCGCCCATGGCGGTCTCCAGCTCGGAGTGCATATTCTGGAGCAGCGTGTCCACGATGGAGGGCTTGGCCACCAGCGTGTGCCTGCATGTCATGTATGTCATGTATATATCGTGTATCTGTCATGAATTTCATGTTGCATGTCATATATGTAATATATATGTCATGTATCTCATGTATGTCATGTACCAGCGCTTCAGCCCCACCAGCACATCGCCTCCGATCTTCAGCTTGCCTCCTGCCTTGATGAACTTCACCACCGCGTCTGGCGTTTTGGGCTGGATCTTGTCCTCAATCATAATCGCAATGCCCAGCCGCAGCTTGTATTCGGAAAAGGGAGTGACCGCGCGCTCCAGCGGGAACACCGTGGACGCCACTTCCTTGGCCCAGTTGATCTTGCGCGGGTCGATGCCGTACTCCTTGGCGATGCGGATGTCCGAGCCCTCTGTACCGCCTGCCCAATCGCTGTCCCACGGCGTCATCTGGCTGTCTCGCGAATCGAAGCGGCAGCCCACGTCCTCAATGGCCTGTTGCACGTGATTGTACTCCTCCAGCGCCTCCTTCTGCTCGGGCGTGAAGCACAGCCCTAGATAGACAGATAGAGAGAGAGAGAGAGAGATAGGTAGATAGATAGATAGATAGATAGATAGATAGATAGATAGATAGACAGACAGACAGACAGATAGACAGATAGATAGATAGATAGATAGATAGATAGATAGATAGATAGATAGATAGATAGATGAGATATCGACTAATGTCAGAAAAAAGGAGCTTCTGATTTCGTCAACCAAGGAAGTCTGTGGGTAAAGTATTAACCCGATGCCCAGCTAAGCCGTGATGTTTGCACGGAAGGGACTGATACAGGCGATACCAAATCTCCCTAGTACCAGGCGGGGCCAGGGCTCGTTCCATAAGCGCCCCTTGCAGAACGAGCTCCCACCTCCATTACAGAGGACCCAGTAAGCAGATGGAGTTTCGAGACTGTTCGACAGTCTAGTATAAACCGACAGAGCACTGTGGGTTTTATTCAGGGCTCAACAAGCGAGAAAGGGCACCCTGAGGAAACAGGATTGTGCTTCCCGTCGCTATTTCGGCATGTACATAAGGCACCCCTCCACGGGCCCAGCACACCCACACCATCCCCTAATTCTCTGTCTGTCGACAGATGGCACCCAAGATAGATAGATAGATAGATAGATAGATGGGTGGATAGATGGAAAGATGGAAAGATGGATAGATGGATGTATAGATAGATGGATGGAAAGATAGATGGATGGATGGAAAGATAGATAGATAGAAAGATAGATAGATAGATAGATATATAGGTAGATAGGTAGGTAGATAGGTAGGTAGGAAGGTAGGTAGGAAGTAGATAGGTAGGTAGGTAGGTAGGTAGATAGGTAGGTAGGTAGATAGGTAGGTAGGTAGGTAGATAGATAGATAGATAGATAGATATAGATAGATAGATAGATAGAGATAGATATAGGATAGAGAGATAGGTAGATAGAGAGATAGATAGATAGATAGATAGATAGATATATAGATGAGATATCGACTAATGTCAGAAAAAAGGAGCTTCTGATTTCGTCAACCAAGGAAGTCTGTGGGTAAAGTATTAACCCGATGCCCAGCTAAGCCGTGATGTTTGCACGGAAGGGACTGATACAGGCGATACCAAAATCTCCCTAGTACCAGGCGGGGCCAGGGCTCGTTCCATAAGCGCCCCTTGCAGAACGAGCTCCCACCTCCATTAGAGGGCCCAGTAAGCAGATGGAGTTTCGAGACTGTTCGACAGTCTAGTATAAACCGACAGAGCACTGTGGGTTTTATTCCGGGCTCAACAAGCGAGAAAGGGCACCCTGAGGGAACAGGATTGTGCTTCCCGTCGCTATTTCGGCATGTGACTTATGGGCGTATGGCTAGGCACACATAAGGCACCCCACCACGGGCCCAGCACACCCACACCATCCCCTAATTCTCTGTCTGTCGACAGATGGCACCCATTTCAAAAAAACCAAGCCCAAGGGAGGGTCAGTGACACCTCAAGTGGCCTTGGTTCGCTCCGTGGAGTAAGTGATGAGATCAACTGATGAGATATCGACTAATGTCAGAAAAAAGGAGCTTCTGATTTCGTCAACCAAGGAAGTCTGTGGGTAAAGTATAGATAGATATAGATATAGATAGATAGATATAGTAGATAGATATAGATAGATATAATAGATAGATAGATATAGATAGATAGATAGATAGATAGATAGATATAGGATAGAGAGGATAGGATAGAGAGGATAGAGAGATAGGATAGAGAGATAGGATAGAGAGATAGGATAGAGAGATAGGATAGAGAGATAGGATAGAGAGATAGGATAGAGAGATAGGATAGATATAGAGAGATAGGATAGATATAGAGAGATAGGATAGATATAGAGATAGGATAGATATAGAGAGATAGGATAGAGAGATAGGATGGATGGATGGATAGATGGATGGATGGATAGATGGACAGATAGATGGACAGATGGATGGACAGATAGACGGACAGATAGACGTAGACAGATAGACGGATAAGGATAAGGATAAGGATTAGGATAAGGATTACGATAAGGATTAGGATAAGGATAAGGATAAGGATAGGGATAGGAATAGGGATAGGGATTGGGATATTAGGATATTAGGATAGGAGGAGGATTAGGAGGAGGATTAGGATGAGGATTAGGATTAGGATTAGGAGGATTAGGATTAGGAGGATTAGGATGAGGATTAGGATAGGATTAGGATAGGATAGGATAGGATAGGATAGGATAGATAGATAGATAGATAGATAGATAGATAGATAGACCGGCCAGCAGCGCGGTGTTATCGTTGTGTGTGCCGTTCTTGCGCCACGCGCCGTCGATCACCAAGTTGGAGAAGCCAACCTAGATAGATAAATAGATAGATAGATAGATAGATATGTTTAATGTTTAATCTATGGGCGTGGCTTAGCTTGAAAAGCCATGGCCTCCTATACTACCCCCGGACAAGAACTTTCAGCACCGGCCAAGCTGCACACCAACCACTGTCTCGCTGTGGTTGGTGTCTGTGCCCAGTTCAAGCCGAAAGGTAGCCGAGCCCTTTTGAACTATACGGGACAACACTAGAACACTCCCCAGGAGCGTGTGCCATAAGGAGATGATGCCATGAGCAAGTCGAGGTTTCAGGAGTTCACGCTCGTTGTGAGTTACCTTCTACAACCCCGACTTCATCAACCCTTTGCATCACGCCCCGACTTCATCAGCCATGGTCAGGAGTTGGTTGCCTGTTTAGCCCTTGCGCTGCGCGCGATTAACGGCGGACACAAAATCGTCATTATAGGGGGTTTGGTTTTAGGCCGGAGCACTGCGCAGCTGGCCCTCTGCATCCCCCCCGGGATAGATAGATAGATAGATAGATAGATAGATAGATAGATAGATAGATAGATAGATAGAATAGATAGATACCTTGTGCGCTCTACCGAAGAGCTCTCGGCCGGTGTGTGCGCCTGTTCCGTTGAAGTCGTGGTTGTGGATGTAGATGATGGGCTCGCGCTGGCCCTTGGTCGCCTCGCGGAACGCAGCACGCATTACCTAATCACAGCAACGCGGGAAGGGGGGTATATAAAGGAAATAGTGAGGCCATGGGCGCGCATCACCTAACCACAGCAGCGCGGCACAAAAGGGTACACACACACACACACACATACATACATACATACATACATACATACATTACATACATACATACATTACATACATTACATACATTACATACATACACATACATACACATACATTACATACATACATACATACATACACATACGTACGTACGTACGCAACATAACGTAACATAACATTGCATAACAATGCATAACTTTGCATAACATTCCATAACATTGCATAGAATTGCATAACATTGCATAAAATTGCATAAAATTGCATAACATTACATCTACACAACATTACATCTACACAACATAACATCTACACAACATTGCATCTACACAACATTACATCTACATAACATTACATCTACATAACATTACATCTACATAACATTACATTACATCTACATTACATTACATCTACATTACATTACATCCACATGACATTACATCCACATGACATGACATCCACATGACATGACATCCTACATGACATGACATCCTACATGACATGACATCCTACATGACATGACATCTACATGACATGACATCACATCCAGATGACATCACATCCACATGACATGACATCCTACATGACATGACATCCTACATGACATGACATCTACATGACATGACATCTACATGACATGACATCTACATGACAACACATCTACATGACAACACATCTACATGACAACACATCTACATGACATCACATCTACATGACATCACATCTACATGACATCACATCTACATCGACATCACATCTACATCTACATCACATCTACATCTACATCACATCTACATCTACATCACATCTACATCTACATCACATCTGCGTCTACATGACATGACATCTACATGACATGACATCTACATGACATGACATCTACATGACATGACATCTACATGACATGACATCTACATGGCATGACATCTACATGGCATGACATCTACATGACATGACATCTACATGACATGACATCTACATGACATGACATCTACATGACATGACATCTACATGGCATGGCATCTACATGGCATGGCATGGCATGGCATCACATCACATGGCATCACATCACATGGCATCACAGCACAGCACAGAAAGGAAAGCACAGCACAGCACAGCACAGCACAGCACATGACATGATATTACATACATACATACATAAAGGCAATAGTCGCATGCACCACGTTAGGCAGCAGTGCGGAAAATGGGGTAATAAAGGCAATAGCGAGGCAGCAGTGAGGCAAAGAGCGGGATATTAAGGCAATAGTGAGGCCCATGGAAGACCTCGATATGATTCCAAAGGAAGCCATGAGGCAAAAAGCGTATATAAAGGCGATGGTGAGGTGAATGGCATGACCTCGATGTGTTTCCAGACGGTCTCGCTGGTCCAGGCCAGCCCCTGTCCTGGGTTCTTGATGCGGATCATGTCCAGCTGCTGGCCTAGGTGTGTATGTATGTTTGCATGAATGGATATATGTATGTATGTACTATGCTTTTATGTATGTATGTATGTACCCTTGGACTCGAAGAGGCGGATCTGCCGCAGCGTCCAGGCCTTGAGGTCCTCCAGGCTGAAGTGGGGCGAAAAGACCCAGTTGGGCATGGGAAGACAGCCAGCCTCCAGCATCTCGCCCGTGGTGTCGTCCTGTGTAGCATGATAGATAGATAGACGGATCGATCGGATAGATCGGATAGATAGGATAGATAGATAGATAGATAGATAGATAGATAGATAGATAGATGAGATGTCGCAAAGGAATGTAGTCCTTGCAATGGAACGCAGTTTCACATCAAACAGTAATTTGTGTACTTGTGCATGTGTCCGGGATGGGAATCACGGGTAGACTGTGTTCTGGAAAAAAGATAGATAGATAGATAGATACATAGATAGATACAGACAGACAGACAGACAGATAGATAGATAGATAGATAGATAGATAGATAGATAGATAGATAGATAGATAGATATACCTGCGGGGACCAACCGCTCTTGTCCACGTAGTTTCCGGCGTGGAAGTTGTAAGGAATCCAGGGCGTGTCAGGCAGGCGCAGTCCAGTGCGCGCGTAGCGGTCGTCCACGATCGCCCGCATCGCCTGGAATAAGGGCTTGCGCACCTCGGGCGTGAGCTCGGCCAGCCCGTTGACGTACTGTGAGCGCTGCAGCGAGTGAGACGGCATGTTGTAGGGCAGGCCCAAACGCATCACTGCAGCAGGGTCGAACCCGCGGATAAGAGCGGCCTGGTATTGGCGCCTAGGAGAGGAGAGGAGAGGATTGGGGAGGATAGGGTAGTCTAGAGTAGGGTAAAGTAGGGTAAAGCAGGGTAGGGTAGAGAGGAGACGAGAGGAGAGGAAAGTAGAGGAGAAGAGAAGTGGAGAGGAGAGAAGAGAGAGGAGAGAAGAGAAGAGACGAGAAGAGAAGAGAAGAGAAGAGGAGAGAAGAGGAGAGGAGAGGAGAGAGGAGAGGAGAGAGGAGAGGAGAGGAGAGGAGAGAGGAGAGGAGAGAGGAGAGAGGAGAGGAGAGGAGAGGAGAGAGGAGAGAGGAGAGAGGAGAGAGGAGAGAGGAGAGGAGAGGAAAGGAAAGGAGAGGAGAGGAGACCTCCGGTCTCGTAGCCTACGCAGCCTGCGCGCTCTGCCCAGACCTCGGCGTTGCGGCGACTGACGTTGGTGATGCCGGCCGACTCCGAGTCGTTACCCTGCTGATAGGTATCTCGCGGCGCCACCGTCACCCAGGCGCCACCCTACACCACAGTTTCGCACACAGACGTAGATAGAAAGCTAGCTATAGCTAGCTAGCAGAAGATAGATGGATAGATGAATAGATGGACAGATAGATAGCTAGCTAGCTAGTTTGCTTGCTCTACCTGGTCGGAGAGCTGCGCTCGCAAGCTCTCGATGTACTGTGCGCGCGTGATCTTGCCCTTCGTGTATTGAGTGAAGGGCGTGTCGCGCACCGACTTGCCCGGGCCCAGTTCTTTTTCCATGATGTTGGTGAGCTTCATGCACACGTTCTCGGTCGGCCAGCGCTGCGGGTCAACGCCCTCGCCTTTCCGGTAGCCGTGCACCAGGATGGGCGCAATCTGCTCCTCCAGGGTCGCCGCCAGCGTGCGGGGAGGGTAGACGGGAATCTTCAAGAATTTGAAGGTTTCGTTGGACGCCACCTTGCAGCTCCTAACGCATATTATCCACCGTTACAAAACTTTTGTCCTCATTTTCTGAATCAATACTGTTGATAGTGCTACGACAATCTAAAGCCATCACTTGAAAGGGATTGGCAAGGATTTTCAAATATTTTCAAAGCTGGACTAGGCCACTGGTAATGATGGCATGTCTGTACCTGAACTCAGGCGAGGAGAACATCTGCTGCATGAGTGAGCCGTAAGTGGAGGATGGGCCCTGGATGGCGGGCTGACGCAGCGTGAAGTAGGTGGTAGCGCGTTCGCACATGCTTTCCCAGTCGTTGGCCACGATCACCGCCTTGCCGAGCTGCGGGTCGGCGGTGAAGGAGATCTCGCCAGGCGCCATCAGCTCAGAGACCACCCAGTGGAGGTTGGGGCCGCGCATGCCCGTCACGCGGCCGGTCTGGTAGGTGATGTTGCCTTCTTTGTCTGGGTTACCGTGCAGCCAGCGCGCGTGCAGCACCACCTACATGAACATAAACAGATGTAAAAACAGACATACACATACAACCAATGTTAGGCCCAACCCTGATACTGCTGCTGCTGTACATACGTGCATACAAACATGAACACAAAAGACACATGTACACATACATACATACATACATACATGCATGCATACATACATACATTACATACATACACACATACATACATGCATACATACTTACAAACACACCTGGCGTGACGTTGAGGGAAAGAAGTCGGGCGCCTGGTAGCCTGCGGCGCGCATCATGAGCTCGGCGAAGGTGTAGCGGCGGTTGCCCCAGCTATCCTGCTGCAGCAGCGCCAACGCCTCGTTCTCCACCTGGGGGCGCCGGTTGCACTCGATGAAAGACAGGTGCGTCTTGCCGTGCTTGTCGGTAAAGACCTAGACAGGTGGGCAGGTAGGTAGGTAGATAGATAGGTAGATAGATTGATAGATAGGTAGATAGGTAGATAGATAGGTAGATAGATAGATAGATAGATAGATAGATAGATAGATAGACCAGTCCTTCGATGGTGGCTCGCGTGTTGTTCTTGGCCTCGCGGGCCACGTCGCGCGCCCACACACGTGCTTTTTGGTAGAGGTCGGCCGGCATGAAGCGCGTGACCAGCTGATCACTCAAGCCAATCTCCACCTGCATGAGGAGGAGGAGAATGAGGATGCTGATGCTGATGATGAGGCTAGATGATGATAATGATGGTGATGATCATGATGATGCTGATGGATGATGATGCTGATGGATGATGGATGATGATGCTGATGGATGATGGAGATGATGATGATGATGATGATGATGATGATGACGATGATACCACTTTCTGCAGGCGGCTGTTGAACCAGACGAAGCGACCACCTACAGACACAACGTTGTATTGTCTGTCTGTCTGTCTATCTATCTGCCTGTCTATGGCTGTCTGTCTGTCGATCGAAGGTCTGTCTACAGCTATTTGTCTGTCTGTCTGTCTATCTGTGTTGTACCATCGGCGACTTGGTCACCGTCTACCTCCAGCTCCAACTGGAAGAAGCGACCTAACCACATGAGAACATGCGTATGTAGGTAGGTAGGTAGGTAGGTAGGTAGGTAGAAAGATGGATGAATGACAGACAGGTAGATATGTTTGGTCTATCAGGTCTGCATATCCGAGGACATAGGCATCCATTCTACCCCGTTGCCCCGGATAGACAGACAGAAAGATAGATAGATAGATAGATAGATAGCTGGCTCGGACCGTCGCCGTCGTGGTTGACGCGCTGCTCGAAGTAAATCCCGTCCACACGGTTTCATCTCGTTTACTACTTTGCCCTATACATACATGTTTGAATGCATACATATATACATACGTACGTACGCTACATACGTGCCATACATACATACATACATACATACGTACGTACGTACGTTCGTACGTACGTACATACATACATACATACATACATACAGACATACATACAGACATACCTACGTACATACATGCATGCATGCATACCAGGGAGGCTTCGATGGCTGCGGCCGAGTTGGGTTCCTTGAGGTGGGCTGTGCCCTTTCCACCACTGCCAACCCATCATACATCCACAGGCACACACACACACACATGAGTTGGGCTCCTTGAGGTGTGCTGTGCTCTTCCGCCACTGCCAAGACACAAGCCATACCACGCCCATCACACTTGCACACCACACACACACACACACACACCCCTCCTTACATGCATAATGCGTACCCGCCGTGGATGCTCTTGACCAGGCCGCGGTGCCCTGGGATTTCATGTCCAGGATTTTCTTGACTGCTCCGTCCGATGAATTTTTTGCGTGCGGCAGGGTCTTGCAGGTTGACAGGCTCGCAGTCCTCCTCCGAGATCACCACGAAGGCCGGCGTCGGAGCACCCACCTGGTTCCACAACACACACACACAAGTTATATAAACACGTACAATTCAGTACATATTGACAAAAGGTTCAACTTTGATCTAATTAAGCTTGGTCAATATTGACGATATCGCAATCATGCAGACGTCATTTGAAAGCGATTGCCCGGGGCCTTTCAAATGATATGCATACAGAGCTGATGTATCGCTATCATTCAGAGAGAAAGCTGAGATCAAAGATGGCCGACTTTTCCAAGCTATGCTATCTATGCTAGCTATGCTACCTTGTCGCAGATGCGCTTGAAGCCGATCTTTTCCAAGCGCTCCGACGCCTTGGGCTCTGTGCCGGGCCACACCAAGCCCAGCTCCTGTACCTTGACAGCCGTCTCGGCCGACTCCGCGAACGCGCTCCAGCCAGGCATGAACACCACCTCCATTGAGGTATGCAAGAATATGTGCATGCCTTTTGGTGTGTATGAACGAGATATTCACTTGCATGCGTGTTCGTTAGTTTCCGTAAACGCGGAAACGTAAGATTAATTGACGTTCGTACGCACAGTGCGGGGAGGGCTGTACCTTCTTGGCCGCAATGTTGGCAGCCAGCTGCGCGTTGCGGCTGCACTTGTCAGCCAAGCGCTCCTTGAAGTGGTTGAGGTCACCCCACTTACCCTTCTGGATGTAGATGGCTTGGTTGGCGTCTGTCAGCATCACTCCGCCCTCCTCCAGCGTCTGGAAGATCTTGACCTCACCGCCCCAGACTGCGCGAATGTCAGCCACGACGGATGAAGACGCATGTCGAGACTGGTTGTAAACGATGACGTAAGGGAATCTAATACAGAGAGGAGAGAGAGAGAGAGAAAGAGAGAGAGAGAGAGAGAGAGAGAGAGAGAGAGAGAGAGAGAGAGAGACTCAAACCAATAACTTAGACATACGAAAATATCAGAACCAATGACGTGGGCACGAGCAGATATCGCAACACAGCCCGTCAACACCAAGGTGCTTTTGTTGTTCCTGTTGCTGTGTTGGCGGTAGTGCTTGTGGTTGCTGTTGTTATTGGAGAAGGAAATGGGTGAGTGTGTGTGTGTGTTGTTTGTGTGTGTGTGTGGAGAGAGATGTTGTTGTTGTTGCTGCTGTTGCTGTTGTTGTTGTTGTTGTTGTTGCTGTTGTTGAATTTAATAATAATAAAACTTAAAGTACTTAAAATGCAAGATGGTGTTGTTGTTGTGGTGGTGGTGGTTGCTGGTGGTTGTTGTTGCTGTTGTTGCTGTTGTTGTTGCTGTTGTTGCTCTTTTTGTTGTCCTTGTTGTTGCTCTTGTTAGTTGTTCTTGTTGTTGTTCTTGCTGCTGTTGTTATGTTGCTTTGGTTGCATTTGTGATCATACTCTGCTTTGCCAGGGCAATCAAACATACTGTGCAAAAGCAGGACAATGCAGTTCAAAAAAAAAGCTGTGCTAGTGTATGGAAACTTACGGAGGAGTTTCAACTTGGCACGCAGATGGTTTCTTGATTGCCTTGGCATTCTGTGCGAAATTTCTTCTGATCA
>WBZZ01003950.1:0-22500 GCA_019918135.1 Paulinella micropora
AGTGCACAATATCATAGTGTCTGTGTGCAAGGTATGTGTTTGATATGTATGATGTATAGCAACAACAAAAACAAAAACAACAAGAACAAAAAGTGTGAAAATAATAAGTAAAAATGAAAAGGAACACAATCTGAAACGAAGCAAATGTAAAAAACAGACAATACGAAGAACAAGGAAAATATAGAAATGTGAATTTGCCTGCTGTGAAATGTTGACAGCGTTGGATCCATCAGAAAGTTGTTTCTCGCTTGTCACACAGCCCTCTGGCTTCGAAGTTGCCACAAGGACTGCTTCTTTGGGGTCCGCAAGGAAGGCATAACCTTCTACTAAGCTTTTGACCTATCATGAGGATTCAGTCTGGGTGTGCGAGCAAGAAGGAAATGAGATGAGAAAGCTTCCGTGAGCAATGAAGTGGAGCTGCAGTGATGATAATCATTGCATCATCGCGATATCGATCGAGACTGAGCATCAACAGAGACGGTGGCAAATACAAATGCCTTCTTAGCTTTCACATTCAGACAGATCTGACCCTTGCCTTTCGTTCAAGCTGAGCCTTGATTGCGAGTATGCTTGAATCGTCCATTCCGCTTCATCGTATGTCGGAAAGACCTTTGACATTTGGTGTGGTCTCATATTTTGTTGTGAAAAATTTGATGGTCGTCGTTTCTAACGGTCCGTTCACATCGTTCACGTACCGTTCACGTACCCGTGCATATGTTAAAAATTACCGTGAAATCTGTTGACAATTATCTCGAGTCCCACTCAAAATGGAGCCAACCCAAACTCAAAATATGAAGCCTATTCTCACCCCCCCTGATGGTCACAGCTTCAAAACATAATTAAGAACATTTTCTTCTAATTACGTTTTATACATAATATGTAGATACTGGTCATGAGGGAGGAGAGAACGCAAATTCGAGTGCGAACAAGCCTAAGGTAGGAGACGAGGTACCCGCACAGCCGGACGAGGTGCAGAAGTCAATCGACACGATCATCAGCGACCAGCAAGAGAAGGACAAGTTGTTCAATGCGATCACGCAGGTCCCGACCGTCGCACAAAAAGCCAAGTGAGCGCTGCAGTAGCTCAGCCCGGCCCGGTCTTCGTTTGCCGAGCGGCTGGTGGCGTTTGCTTGTGTGGAACTTGTCCAGTTCGCCTCTTCTTTCGCCTCCATCTTTTGGCTGAAACAAAAGCACCCGGGCCTGCTGCAGGGCTTGTGCACCTCAAACGAGTTTATTGCTCGGGACGAGACACAGCACGGCCTGTTCGCGTGCCACTTGCACAAGCACCACGTGTCGAACAAGCTGCAGATGTCGCGCATTTTCCAGATCGTGGCCGGCTGTGTCGAAGTCGAGCGGAGGTTCATCAGCGAGTCGCTGCCGGTGGCCCTGTTGGGCCTGAACGCCACGCTGATGGAACGGTACGTTGAGTTCGTGGCTGACGGCCTGCTGCAGAACTTGGGCCGAGCGAAAAGCTGTACGGGGTGGCCAAGTGTCCCTTGCCCTTCATGGAGCAGCTAGGCGTGGTAGGCAAGACCAACTTTTTTGAGAAAAGAGTGAGCGAGTACGCGCGGGCGCCGGCCAAGGAGCCGGAATGGGGCCTAGACCAGGGCTTCTAGCCATTGATGGTGTCAGGCATCTCTACGACCGTCTCTTCTAGTGCCATTTCGGCCTCGACGGCCGCGTGGGCGGCAGACTCGGCCGCCGCCTCCGCCTCCTCTTCTTGCTGGATCAACTGCTTGATCTGCAGGCGTGTCTCCCTGCAACCACATACCTTTTCACAGAGCGCGATCTGCAGCTGTAACTTCTCTCGTTCGACCGCCAGGATCCGGCGGCAGGCTAGGCACGTGGCCAGCTCGTTCTCGTTCTCAGCTAGTGCTTGTCGCAACGCGTCCATTTTTAATTAAAAAATACAGACTCGAAAGAAAAAAAATTAGCCTGGGATCTCGGTAATAGACACAAAACCTCTGTCATAGACGGCTGATCCAATCTTTGCAATGTAATTTACGGCAGTTGCTGTACCTCCGTAAACCTCGATCCAGATGTACTCGTTCGCGGCCACTTCTACTATGCCAGCTAGATTCACTGTCGCATACTGCCCGTTAAAAGCACTGCCGTTGCTAAAGGCAGAAGAGGCCAGCCAGCGCACCGACGCGATCGCAGTGTTGCTGGCCGGCCTGCTAGCGCTCTTCTCGACCCAGGCCTCGGCGTTCATGGGACTGCTCGTGGCGGTGTTTTTGAATTTGACGCAGGCAGCAACGAGCCATTTTCTGCTCATGCCCGAAGTGTTCTGGAACGTGGTGTAGCTGGTAGAAGCGTTGCCCGAGTTGCTAGTCAAGCGAGTGATACTGCCGAAGGAAGGCGCGATTCTCACCGTGTTGTCGTAAGTCATGACCCTGGCAGCACCATTAGCAAAAGTCAGCGCTGTTTCGCACAGCCAGTGGCCGCAGTCCCAGGTGCCCAGCTCGAACTCGCCGAGGTCGTTGATTTGGAGCACGCGGTCCGTGCCGGCGGAGGGCAACGCGGTCGGCAGCTTCAGCGTGTTTTTGCCGCACATGATCGAATCCACGCCCGTGAGGCCCGTGGCAGTGGCCGACACGCCCTCGGACTCAACGACGGGCGCAAAGGTCCCCACGGCGGCCTGGGTACTCGAATTTGTCGAAGTGACAATAAACCGGTGGTAGTAATAGAACCCGGTCGAAGCGGGCGCGCTCGAGTTCAGGGTCTGTAACATCGTGGTAAAGGAGAAGTTACCGGACCAGACCAGTGTCCAGGTACTGCCATTGTCCGACCCCGCCAACGTGAAGCTTTTGGTGGAGCTACTGAGAGAAGAGGTATTAGTCAACGCGAAGCTCGTGATTCTGTAACGGCGCCGCTGGTGCTGGAGCGTAAAGTGTTCGCCGTACACGTTGCTGCCGCCCACGTTGGTAACGGCGTTGTTGGTCGTGTTGATACTCCCGTCCGAGTTGTAGTTGCCGAGGCTAGTCCAGCCATTGGCAGCGACACCATCGAAAACTCTATAGCTCTCTTGGCCTACAACTGCGGAAGAGTGGCTGAGCACCCAGTTTGGGTCTGTGGTAGGCGTATAGGCCGACATGGAAGTCCAGGTCGGCAGCGCCACCGAGCCAGAAGTCACGACCGTAGTGGAAGTGCTCTGGGTCACCATCTGCCCCGCAGAAGTCAGGCTCAGAACAGGCTAGCAGGCACTCTGACAGAAGAGGCGGCTAGCTGACCCCCGCTAGACAAGGAGACGAAGGACGTGTTGGACGGCAGCGCGCCAGGCAGGCTCAGCGCAACACTACTCCCGGAAGGTTGTGGATAGATCGAACTAATGCCAGCGGCGTTGAATTTGAGCTTCAGTTCTGCACAATCGCAGTAAGTAATCCCTCCGGTCGGCCAGAAGCTCTCAATCACCCAGCGGTAGACCTTGTAAGCAGCGGGTACGAATATCGTCCAGGTCCTGAAAGACTCGCTAGTTCCCCATATTGCTTCAGAAGTTGCAGTGTAGTACAACGTTGTCCAGCTTGTAGGATTTTCGCTTTCTTCGTTGGAGCCGAGGACGGCCAACTTCTTGGGGCCTACTATGTAGGACGGGTTAAAGATGCGAGGACAGAACTCAAAGCTCGCCAGTATAACTGACATCCCATCGACGCGCCGCAGCTGGAACCATTCACCCGGAATGGCGTTTGACGATTGTGCCCCGGTGTAAGCACCAGAGCTGCCGTTGTACAAGTTCTGAGCACATATCCAGCCGTCGCCTGTCTTGTAGACGCCATCGAAAATCCTCCAGGGCTCCCAAGTAGAAGACGCCCAAATAGACGACCGATTCAGGGTCCAGACAGAGCTGTAGGTAGTATTACTCGTGAAGTTGTTGGGCATGGCGCCCGTGTATACCGCAGTGGCAAGCTTCAGAGAGGCTGCTCCTGCACTAGTGCTCAGCACGCCGGCAGAGTCAAGCGAGACAAGAGAAGTCGTGCTTGGCAGCGCAGAAGGCACCTTTAGCGCAGAGGCGCTTAGCTGTCCTGCAGAGGTCAGCGACGTCAGAGAAGTGCTGGCAGGCAGCGCGCTAGGCAGACTCAGCGCGACCGTCCCCGTGCTCGCAATCGTAGAGGTGCCGATCGTCATTGGCGACGTATGCGTGTGCCCGTCTACGTAGGCCCTGTTGGCAGCGTCGGTGGTGGTGAGCGGCGCCGCTATGTTCTTGATTGCGGGGCACGATGTGTAGTCGAAGCCAAAGTGGTTGATTCCGCATCAGCTAGAACTCCCTCCTGCATTGATAGTAGCAACCACGATGGCCACGTACCGGGCGGCCCTAGCGTTGTCGGTCGGCGCGAGAGTGATGGAACTGCCATCGACAAAGGTGTACGAGCTAGTGTGCCACAGCGTCCAGGTAGTGCCGTCTAACGACGTGCCCACCTGCCACGTCTTTGGTGATTTATCCAGACCGCTGGACTGAGCTTGCAGGTAGTACTGTTGCAGGACGACCCCAGTGCCAAAATCTAGCTGGAGCCACTCTCCGGGGTACACTACACCCGAAAACGTTTTGCCGGAACTGGAAGTGTAGGCGCCGCTCGTGGCATTGTAGGTACTGGTGTTGCTCTGCCAAGAAAAGTTTGAGCCCGTATTGAAGCCGTCGTACGCATTGCCGTTCCCGGAAGTGGACGCACTCGCGACCAGGCCGTTCCAGCTGTTACTCGTCATGCTGTCGGGCTTCTTCACGTACGAAGTGGCTACAAGGCTCAGACCATGAGAGATAGCCTGGTCCCCGTACAGCAGCGCGCCGTCGGAGCCCAGCGACACCAAGCTAGTACTGCTTGGTAGAGCGGTTGGCAGCTTGAGTGCAGAAGTACCAGACGCTGGAGCGGAAAGGGTGCTGGTGCCTCCGGCCCCGCTGAGTGACAGTGAGCTGGCAGCCCCTGTCGCGAGCTGGCCACCGGAGTCGAGTGTCACCAGCGAAGCACTACCAGGCAGGGCGGTAGGCAGCTTGAGTGCAGAAGAGCCAGAGGCTGGAGCTGCAAGTGTGCTGGTACCACCTGCCCCGCTGAGTGACAGCGAGCTAGCAGCCCCTGTCGCTAGCTGGCCGCTGGAATCAAGTGTCAGTAGCAAAGTGCTACCAGGCAAAGAGACTGGCACCTTGAGCGCAGATGCACTTAGCTGCCCCGCAGAGGTCAGCGACGTCAGTGAGGTGCTGGCAGGCAGCGAAAGTGGAAGTGTAAATTTAGAGGCGGTGAGTTCGCCTGTCGTGCTGTTCCACTGTGTCGCCTTCTCACTGGTAGTAGAATCGACGCCCGACCTCAGCGGCTTGATATAAGCAGCATCGGTGCTAGCGGACACTAATTCAGCGCCCGTGGCGTTCAGTACAATCGAGCGGGATGTCGCTGCTTTTGCTCTGTAGCATATTGCGACCGATTCCTGGGCGGCAGCATGCGTGATAGCCGTACTGCCGATCCCAACCGACCGTACGCCGAGCGTACTAGCATAGGCACCGACAGAGACTGATGAATTGCCTTGTGTGCTCTCCGTGGAGTAGGCACCGATGGCGACGGCGAGATCTGACTGGCCAGAGTATCCCGCCCGGTAGCCAGCAGCAACTCCAAACTGGCCCTGTCCACTCGCGCCTGCTTGAGTGCCTATTGCGACGGCGAATGGTTGCTGTCCGTCGCCCGCGGAAGTCCCGATTGCTACACTGTCTCCCCCTTTGAAGCCACTGGCACCGGTAGCGAACTGGCCCGCGCTGTCGAGCGTGACGAACTGCTTGGTGCCTGCGCTGGGCAGGGCCACAGGCAGCTTGAGCGCGACGGAGCCAGTGGCAGGCGCGGAAAGCATACTGTTGACGCCAGCCCCTGTCAGCGTGAGCGTCGACGAGCTTACTTGGCTGCTTAGGCCTAGCACGCCGTCTGGATCGACCGTCACCAGCTGCGCGGTCGAGGCGGGCAGAGGGTCCGGCAGCCTCGCGAGAGTGTCCGGGATCGTTGTGACTGTAAAGTCGGTGTCCATGAGCACGATCGCGTCATTACCGCTAGGAGCTAAAGATGGCTGCTTGAGCGTCCTGTCCTTGACTGCAAAGATCGAACCGTCTGGATCCATGGTCACGACACAGTCGTTTTGGGTAGGCATGATCGACGGGAACTTCACCGCTCCTGCCACCTGGTGGTCGACGTACGCCTTGGGCGCCAGCTGCGAGGCCTTGGTCGGATAACTGGTGTTCTCGATGCAGCCGGCATTGTACAGCTGGTAGTCGAAGGCCAGGCTCCGCATGTACCAAACTCCCGCCCCGTTGTTTTTGGTGCAGATTACACGCAAGTATCTGGCGTACTCGGCTGCTGCCGCCGGCGTGAACGTGCGCAGGCTGTCGCCTACAAAGGTCTGGGCCGTCTGGCTGTCCCAAGTGAACCACTGGCTGCCGTCCGCGCTATAAACGACTACCCAGTCTCTGGGCGCAGTGATGGCGCCCGCGGACGTGACGTGGTAAGCAGTCAGTCTAGCGTGCTGGCCCAGATCGAGCTGGAGCCACGCGCCTACCACCGTGAGATTATCGACCACCGTCTCGATCACGCCAGTGTAGTTGTTGCCGCTGTAGCTGTCGGGAGCGGTTGTGCCCCACAAGGTCGAGAAGTCGCTGTCAAAGGCTGAGAAGGCCTGGGTGGAATTGCTAGAGGCTGAGGCCACAAAGCCAGCGGAGCTGTTAGAAGTCATCCCGGCCGGCTGGTTAACTTTCGCTTCGGTGTCCAGCGTCAGGGTAATCAGGTCGGCTAAATTGACCAAGTGCGTGTTCCCGGACGTAGTCAGTCTGTGAGCAGTGTTGAGGGCTACCGCGTCGTTCGCGGCCACTCCTCCTGTTGCCCATCTCACGCCCCCGTCACCGTCGGAGACAAGGACGTCGCCGTTCTGCCCGTCAACCGGCAGCACAAAGTCGTCGGTCGCACCGTCCAGACGACGGCGCTTGTAGGACCTGGCTACTTTCATTCCTTGCTAGTTTAGTAGACTACGAGAAAAAGTTTTTTTAATTATTTACAACATCTCGTCCAGGAAATTGTCCACGAAGCGCATCCGCTCCTCCCAGGTGTCTCCGCCAGGGACGTCCCGCGCGGGGTTGATGCAGGCGCCGTCGCCATAGGGTCTGCAGACGAGCGAGGCAAGATCCTTGGGATTGCCTCTTTTCCCGGTCCCCGTCCAGTAAAGCTGGCCTTCAAAGAAGCAAGCACCACAGGTAGGACAGACTGCTAACATTTCGTATTTAACAGAACCAGAGGAAAAAAGTTTAATTATTTTTACTGCTCGGCCAGCGCCGCCTGTCGGAAAGCCCCCCCCCCCCCCCCCCCCCCCTTCCCTCCCTCCCCTCTCTCCGGCCAGCGTCGCCTGTCGGAAAGCCCCCCCCTCCCCTCCCTCCCCTCTCTCCGGCCAGCGCCGCCTGTCGGAAAGCCCCCCCCCCCCCCCCCTCCCTCCCCTCTCTCCGGCGCCGCCTGTCGGAAAGACCCCCCCCCCCCCTCTCCCTGTGTATTTTTTCTTGAGACATCTGCCACCATCCGGAAAACCCCCCACCCCCCCCCTCCCTCCATTGTTGTTTTATTGTTATTTTTTTTGAAAAATTAAAAAAAGTGTCTCATACGTCTCAGACCCCCCCTAAAAAAGGCCAAAGATCGCACAGGCAAGGCCGGCGCCTTGAGACAGGGTTGAGACAGCCTGTGAAAGAGGAGGCGAGAGGCGAATGGTGCCACCTCCCCTTCAATCTCCCTTTTGAGACAAATTAGTAGCGTTTGAGACAAAAAACTGACATTTTTTGAAAATCTATTTTTAAACATCCCGGAAATCCCCCCCCCCCTCGGGGGGTTAAGCGGCGGCCGGACCCGTGGCAGATGTCTCAAACTCCAAGGGAAACTGAAAGGGATTTTTTTTCGTTTGCGGTAAATTTCCTACTCTCCGTGAATTTCCGCCCTAAAATGTGGCTATGAGACGTGAAGTCGGGAAGTTTATTCACAACTTTTGGGGAGGGTGCAAAAAGTTACCTTTCCCCCGGGAGCCAGGGAGCCAGACCCGTGGCAGATGTCTCAAGGGAAGCAAGTGTTTTTTTTGACGGTAAATTTTCCTTTAATGAAAAAAAAAAAACAGAACTGGGTGTCAAAGCTAGCAAGCGTGTCCACTCCTTACACAGAGGCTGGCTGGGCGGGTGCCTGCTTGGCGACGAGGCGGTAGACGGAGACGGGCCCGTCAAAGATACGGCAGGCCACGAGATTCTGTTGAGTGAGAGCCATGGCAAAATGGCTGGCCGCGTTCAGCAAAAGACCGTTCTTCGTGTCCACTGCTACCGTGTGGGCCCAGCCGCTGACGAGAAAGATGCCACGAAAGTCGCTGCCCTTACGGGTCAGGTCGTACCAGCTCGCCTTCTTGAGAGGGCGCAGAGAGTAGAGTGAGCTAATGTCGAAGCACCGGAAGCAGTCGCAGAGAAAATCGATGAGCTGCTGGACCTCGCAGTAGCAGTTCAGCTTTGCGTGCAAGAGGGCGAGGTACTTGCTGGGAGGCTGACAGCCCTTGGCGACCAACGCGTTGAAGAACGCGTCTTGGACGCAGTAGTATCGGCCCGAGGAGCGCGCGGAGAGGCGATACAGGTCGCCACGCGGGAAGGGCGCCGGGCCGTCGTCGTTGGCACCGCTGCCCAGCGGCCAGTACACATCCGGCTTCAGGCCGTTCGTTTTGCGCAAGCCCGCCCGGCTGATGCAGGCATGAACCATGTGCTGGCGCTCCTCGTAGTCCCGCTCCCTGCCCGGCTGGCCCTTAAACTCGTCCCGAAACACTTTGATGGGGATGAGCTCCTGCACGGGCTTCTTCCGCAGAGGGTCCCTTTTGTCAGGGAACGCAATGGTGAACGAGTCGGTGTCCAAATCGACCTTTATGTCCTCCCGGCCGGGGGTCGGAGCATGCGGCTGGTCTTCCCAGTTGTAGGCAATCCACAAGAAGCTCTCCTTGCCGGGAAGCATCACTTCCTGGCGGATGGACCCCTTAGCATGCTCTGCCTCTCGCTTCAAGTCTTCCGTTGACAGTTCTTGTAGACGGTCCCATGCTTCGGACTCGGGCCCTTCCTCGGGCGGCTCTCCGACTTGACTGCTGTCACATCCAAGCTGAGTCACATGATTGTACTCAACCGCCAGGCGGAGGCAGGCCATCTCCTTTCCTGACATCTTCTTGGTTTTCTTTTTCGCTTTCTTCTTCTCTTTCTTTTTCCTGTTCCGCTTGGTTGCGGCGGACGAGGGCTGGGCCTTTTTCTGGCTGATGCCGCGGTCCAGTGGCGTGGTCATTTCTCGGCGCGTGCGACCAGGAGGGGGCGGTGGCAGCGCCTTACTGCTCTTCCAGCCAGGGCCGCCCGCATTGGGCGCTGCAGCCTTGGTTGCGGAGCGAGTAGTAATCTTTGCAGAGCAGCCCACATTGTGCGCTGCAGCTCTGCTCGGACCGGCAGTGACACCTACACCCCTCTTGGTGCGCGCACTTCGAATCATTCACGGCTTTTTCGGACTGCGAGTGGCAGGAGCCTTGGGCCTGTGCAATAAATCTACAACTTTTCAGGAAGGGGCAAAAATCCCCCCTCCCCCCCAGGTGGCAGGGGCCAGACCCGTGGCAGATGTCTCAAACTATGGCTTGAAAAAAGTGGTGAATGGTGCCACCGGGGTGATACGGCCGAAAGGGGCACCACACAGTGACATTTCGGCATTTTGCAGAATTTGCAGCGACTACTGCCCTTTTCGCCGTTTTACAGTGAATTTCCACCACAAAATGTGGTTATGAGACGTGAAGTCTGGAAGTTTATCCACAACTTTTCAGGAAGGGGCAAAAAACCCTCCCTCCCCCCAGGGGGCAGGGGCCAGACCCGTGGCAGATGTCTCAAACTATTGCATGAAAAAGTGGTGAATGGTGCCACCGGGGTGATACGGCCGAAAGGGGCACCACACAGGAACATTTCGGCATTGCCGAAATTGCAACAACTACCGCCTTTTTCGCCCGTATCACACGGTGCCACCTGGTGCCACCAACGACCACAAAAATGCCGTTACACCGCAAAACACGTATAATTTGGCTGATCGTGAATATTCACGTCTAATGCCAATATGACAGTACTAAAATGGCAATACTAACCCGACCGGTCCTGATCGGGACAAAAAGGAAATACATGTGATCAGGCCTATCGTAGATTTTGTATTATTTTTTAAATATATATATATATGTACAGTACGCAAGGTTTAATGAGAAAGAGACGATAGAAAGAAAAAAAGGAGCCTAATTCAAAAGAATTCTGATTCCAAGGAACAACAGTACCAGCTCAGAAGGAAATCTGGAACTAAGGTTCAACAGAAAGCTCCTGGAAAGTTTTTTCTTTTTTTTTTGTTGTTTTTTTGTTGTTTTTTTTGTTTTTTTTCACAAGAAAATATTTTAATAATAATGAAACGTTGTACAAATAATAGAAACTAATTCATAAATATTAATAGTCCTAGTCAGAGTGCTCATAATTTAAACTAGCTATAGCTAAAAGCTAATTACTCAAATCGACGCGATTCCCTGTATGGGAAAGCAGATGCGAGGCTGATAGCCTGTCTCTTGTGCTGTGGGAGTCTGTGCGGATGTAGGCAGTTGGACTTCCTGAGTTGATGCATCCAGTTGATGTAATTCCAGCGATGGATTGCAAAGTGAAGAATAGTCTTGATCCGTAGTGTGTACGCTTGCGGACTGTAGATCGATGGCATGTAGAATGCTGCCTGCTCACCGATGTTCCTCATGAAGACTTGAGCATGCGTTCCAAATCCACCGAAGCTAGACATGACAAAGGGGATGAATTCCGCGCCAGCCTGCTTACATCCTTCCGCGTGTTTGTTGATTTTTTCGGTTTCACGCTTCTCGATGGCAGCATTCACGTCGCGAATGGTATCTTCGACATAGGATGGAGCGACAGGGTTGGTGACTGCAAGATCAGTGTCAAGCTGCAGCGGAGAGGTAGTATTCGCAGAGGTGAAAACAGCGAGGTCGATCCATCATTTCTCGTCATTGTAGTAACGAGGCTCGAGCTTTGCGTTCATCCCACCTACCTTTGAAACGTCCTCATACAATAGCTTTACAAGGTCATCATGCTTGAGCTTAGCAGCAGAACCGCGCTTGTGTGTGCATGTGTTGTCAGTGTGTGTTTCAAGTGCAGAGAGAGTGAGGAAGGTAGCTTTGCATTCGCAGCAAGCATAAGGTCCTGGGTCGGGTGGCAGTTCTTTTGATAGGTCGACGAGGCCGGCACGCCTTTGTCCCATGAGATCCCATGGCTGATCTTGAAGTATAAGGTATCTGTGGATGGGTGGGCATGTAAGAGCAATGTTAGCGCCTTCAGCAAGTAGAGCGTTCTGACGTGCTCGTTCAACGTCGGGGACGTCACGTGCTCGCCAGTTCTCAAATCGCTGAAAGTTGTGCTGAACAAGAAAGCTTTTTTGTAATTTGCAAAAACGTAGAGCATATTTATCAATATCGGCACGAGCAGATAGGTATGGAGAGGAGGGCAGAGCATAGTGTTGTATAAATGAGGGGAAAGGGAGAGAAGTAAAGTCATCACAAAGGGGGAGTAGAGTGGTGATGGGGATGGAGAGGTTGATGCCGCCCGAGTGCTTTGTAACTGGGTTGCATTCGCCTGAGCGCGCAGTCGATCCAGAGTAGGACAGATTTCTAAGAAGAGAGGGAGAGGGTTAGGATGATACTTATTATCAGCATTCAAAACGGATGCAGCATAGCTAGGATTCACTATCTCAAGCGAGACCCAAATCCTGGGTGCAGCGTCTGCAAGTGATGCAGCGTATGTGATGGAGGCAAGAGCCTTAACACCAGACAATCCGAAGCCACATGAGTGTACAGGCAGGCAGGCTTGAGCACGAACTGAGTTCTGCACGTCATCAGGTAGCGAGTGAAAGGCACCTGCATCTACACCAAAGACATGCAAGAATGTGTCGTGCATGTGATGATTGATCTGGTTGATGATGTTGAGAAGAGAGATGTGGGGATGGTGCGCATGAGATGAACAAGATAGCTGGGCAATGTTTTGGATAAAGTGTGGTATGCAATTTGATGTTCCATTCTCTCATCTTTGAGAGCATCAAAGACAGGTAAGATTTTGGATAATACGTCCTTAGATATCTTGTTCATAATCTCTTGCTTCCATTAGTCGTCCTTGAAGTCACCAATTACGCCCTTGAGCGTCTTCGTCCACCCGTGCTTGATTGGTTTCCCATGTTCCGTAGCAAAATCGATAAGTGATTGTGGCGGTGGATTGCGTGACGGCCAGAGGATGCTTTCAATGTTGAAGTTGAGATCATAAGGCTTATTAGCAATGAACTTCTTGGCGACGACTGATTCCGCATCGGTACCCACGAAGTGAAAGTTGTCTGCATACGATATACACTCTGCTCGCGTACCCTCAAGTGCTTCCTCCGTAAGGCCAATCATGGAGTTGCATGCCAGTGCCATTGATAGAGAGCAGCCTTGATTACAGCAATCGTTGTGGCCCATGCCAATGTATGGCTTCCCTGACCAATCTTTGTAGACAATCCATGATTCCGCATCATTGCCATATTGTAGGTCGATACAGCCGTAGTGATACTTAAGCTTCTCTTGATTGTAGGCAGCTTGAAGCATTGCTTTCCTTTCTCTGCTGTTGAAGAAATTCTCTGCATCCAAGATAATGCAGGCTGGGGAAGGGGCTGCTGGGCAGGAGAGGATGGACTGGATGGTGAGGATAGCGGCTTGAGATCCTCCGTTCAAACCTAGCGTATTGTGTACGGTGCAAGAGCGTATCTTGTCCTGGCGCTCGATCATGCTTGATAGTAATGGCGCGATCGACGATAGTAAGGAGGGCACATCCCCACGAGAGTGGCCGCAACTTTTCTTTCATTTCGTTGTACCACTTTCCCATGCAGTCTCTGACACGTAGGTGGGGTCTCGTCATTGCAGGAATGTTGTTGTGTGCAAGGTGAGATAGTAGGCTGATGAGGCAATCCTTGCTGTTAGGATCGTCGAGAAGATATAGGAGGAGCTTGGGCGTCCATCCATAAATGTCTTAAGATTATCGCGCTGGAGCTGGGATATGGCTGCCCGTACATTAGCATCTTCAATTTTTACCAATACCACGCTAGGTGGGCTTGGTAAAGCGCTGCTGTTTGAGCTAGGAGCTCGCTTCAGCAGCTTATGAGCAAGCTTTTCTTGCATTTTGGAATCAGTTATATCAGCAGGCGCATCCAGGTTTGTAATCTTATCGGATTTATGGGTCTTGTTACCCTTGGTGATGCGTTTGATGTTCCTGATCAGCAGTTCCTTTGTATCAAGGTTTGGCCGCCTGTCATCATCAGCAGGAGGGGCCTGCATGCTGGCGGAGGTGATTGATGATTGCATGCTGAGGCGTTGCAGCTGAGCTTCAAGCTTCTTCCTCTGTCTTCGTTTGGACATTTGAAGTGCTAGTGATGGGAAGGCTAGGAAGGCGAGGATAGCGTTACAGGGTAGCATCATCAGCAACGCCTGCATCCCACCTGCTCAGAGCACTAGCAAGAGGTTTGATGATATTGTTGTGTGCAGAGGTTTGATAGATTCGTTGTAATTCAACAGGTAATGATTCCCACGTGGGGTGTGTTGCAATGCATGGAAACATGTCAAGGATAGTAGTGCCTGTCTGTAGGTCAGGGCCAGATCGAGGGTCAGTGTCAGGCATGTGTTTTGATGCATGCGAAGAGTCAGGTGAGGCAGGTGTAAGTGATAGTGAAGGTGAAGCAGCATGTGATGCTGGAGGTGCATGTTTATTTCATTTATAGCAGGTGAGGCAGGTGGTTGTGATAGCAGAAGAGAGAGAGAGATGGGTAGAGTGTGTATCGGCTTCGGGCTCCTGCGATTAGGTTTCTTTTTGAGTTGTTACCTGAGATAGAGATGAAGAGAGAGGAATAGATAGTGTAACATGGTTAGAGTGTGAGAGAGGCAGAGGTTGAGTGGGTGCCCATGCATTGGGGTCGTCATGTAAGGGATTATTATGAACCCAAGGTGCAGGGCGAGGAGAAGGTACAAGAATGGGAGAAGAGAGAGGTGAAATAATAGGAGAATGAGGGGGAGAATTAGATGGAGTGATAGAGAGATGAAGAGGGTCGCTAGGTGTGCTGTGAGTGGAGTGTGTGCTAAGGGAGAGAGAAGAGATAGCGGCAGCTGTAGAGGTGTATGCAGGGCTAGAGAGAGAGGTGTTATTCGCCAGTGCTGCACGTTTGGCTTGACTAGCTGCTTTAGTCGATCCCTTAGGTTGTCACCGTGGTTCAATTCCGTAGGCTTTGCGTTTTCTGGATGCAGGTGCCGCTGCCTTCGGTTTCTTAGATAAAAGGTGGATGGGTTGGTCGGCTGCTGGGTAGGACAGCAGAACGGAGGCAGTGCGCTTCCTTTTCACACCTGTGCTGGAAGCAGATGCAGTATTAATAGTGGCATGTTGTTGAATGTGAGTGTGAAACGAGTGAGATGTAGTTGTGAGAGAGGGTTGAGGTTGGAGGTGTGAGGAAGTTGGTCTATTTGTCGAAGTTCCTGCGTTTGTCGAAGTCTGCCTTTTTTGGTGTCGGCGTTGCTGTTGTTGTCTTCGTTGTTTGGGCTGGTCTCCAGTCGTCGTGCAGAAGTGCTCTGGGAGTTATCAAGTGGTTTTGATGTCTCAGCTTGAGTCACCATCTTGCTTTAGCTGATACGGTCGCTTTTTTTTTGTTTTTTTTTTTTTTTGTTCCTATTCTCTTTTGTGTTTTGTTTTTTATCTTTCTTTGCATGTTCAACAGAAAGCTCCTGAAAGTTTTTTTTCTTTTTTTTTTGTTACTATTCTCTTTTGTGTTTTGTTTTTTTTAAATCTTTTTTTGCTGTTTTTTTTTGTTTCTTCGTTCTCTTTTCTTTTCCTTGTTTTTCTTTATCTCTTTGTTCCTTTCTTTCTTTTTTCTCTTTCTTGTCTCTTTCATCTTACTCTTTCCAGTATCTTTCTGTTGAACCTTAGTTCCAGATTTCCTTATGAGCTTGTACTGTTGTTCCTTGGAACCAGATTTCTTTTTAATTAAGCTCTTCTTTATTTTTCTCTCTGCTCTATCCCATTAAACCTTGCTTACTGTAATAAAAGGGGGGGGAGGTTCTTTTGCGGTCTTAACACGAGTCCCACACTGTTCGGAGATCTAGAGATCTTGAAGTGAAATGATGAAGTTCGACTCTTTCTTATCCTTTCTCTCTATGTCTTTCTTCTTCTTCTTCTTCTTCTTCTTCTTCTTCTTCTTCTTCTTCTTTCTTTCTTTCTCTCTCTCTCTCCTTTACCGTAAGCAAGGTTCTCTATCTCTTTTGCCCCCTTTTGTTTTCTTTTTTCTTTTTCGTTTTTCTCACATGCTGCTGCTTGTTAGGTTTGGTCTTGCTATTTCTCTCTCTCTCTCTCTCTCTCTCTCTCTTTTTTCTTCGTTTTTCTTATCTGCTGCTGCATGTTAGGTTTGGTTATTTTCACTTGCGTTTTAGCCTTATGGTGTGGGTTGTGGCTAGCGGAGACTCTTCTGGTCTATGAGGGGGGGTAGGGTGCGGAGTGGTTTAGCTAGATTAGCTTGGTGCTGCATGTTTATGAGGTTGCCAGGCTTGGGCTGGCCCTTACGGATATTGCAGCACTCGGCATAATCGCGTCGCGAGCAATCGCCACGTCGAGCCTTACTACGCTCTGCACACCACCCTCCTGGCTGCGATGGCCTCTGGGTGCGAGTGAATTGCGTTAGGTGCTGAAGTTTCCTTAAGAGCTGTCTCTTGACTGTCAATTGATCTCATTTGCGCCCTATGTTAATTATGTCTAACCTCTGCATACTTCTCTTACCTTATATTATCGTATCGTCTCCCTTGCCCCTGTCTGGCATTGTATTTGTTTGCTTGTTTGTGTTTGCCACTTTGTGTTTGTCGTTGCGTCTGCTGTTGTTGCTTATCTTGTCTTTGTGTCTTTTGTTTTTTTTTGTTTCTTTTTGTGCTGGTTTTGTGGTTTTTTTTTCTTTGTTTCTGCTTTTTATTTGTTTTTATTTGCTTTGTTTTTATCAATCTGCTTGTTTTTTTCTTCATCCTTTGTTTCTTGTTGTCCTCTTTGTCTCTCTTTCTCCTTTTTCTCTTTTTTCCTCTTGTGTCGTCCTTTTTACTCTTTCCTGGAGCCTTCTGTTGAACCTTTGTTCCAGTTTTTCCTTTTGAGCTTGTACTGTTGTTCTTTGGAACTAGATCTCTTTTGATTTGAGCTCTTCTTTATGTTCTTCTTTATCTTTTGTTCTTCTTTGTTTCCTCTTTTTCTTTCCTCATTAAACCTGCTTACTGTAAAAAAAAAAAAAAGAAAAAAATTCGAAACACACACTGACAACACATGCACACACAAGCGTGGAACAGGTGCCAAGCTCAAGCACGATAGCCTTGTAAAGCTATTGTATGAGGATGTGTCTAAGGTAGGTGGAATCAATGCAACGCTTGAGCCTCGTTACTACAACGATGAGAAACGATGGGTCGATCTTGCTGTCTTTCCCTCTGCGTCTACTACCTCCAAGCTACAGCTTGACACTGATCTAGCCATCACCAACCCCATCGCTCCGTCCTATGTCGAAGATACTATTCGCGACGTCAATGCTGCCATCGAGAAGCGTGAAGCAGAAAAAATCAACAAACACGCGGAAGGATGCAGGCACGCCGGCGCTGAATTTATCCCGTTTGTGATGTCTAGCTTTGGTGGCTTCGGAATGCATGCTCAAGTCTTCATGAAGAACCTTGGCGAGCAAGCAGCTTTTCACATGCCGTCGATCTACACGCCGCACGGATATGCTCTACGGATCAAAGCTATTCTGCATTCGCAATCCATCGATGGGACTACATCAACTGGATGCACCAGCTCAAGAAATCTAACCGCTTACACCCACACACACTGCCACAGCACAAGCGGCGACCCATCAGACTCGCCTCTTGCTTTCCCTATCGTAATGTATAATTAGATAATGCCTTGACTAGGACTCTATTATTGACTACGTATTAATACCATCTATTTCTCTCTCTCCCTTCATCTATCTCTCAGGCTACTACTCAGGATGCTAATGACTCGCCAGAACCCGAAGCCACCCCCTCTACTCAGCTATCTTTCTCTCCCCTTTCACCACACACCACCTGCAGCATCTAATGCACACATTGCACAACATGTACATACCCCTCCGCTCTCACAACCCAATGCGCCGTCTCCTTCTATACCATTATCTGCCACATCATCTTGCCCTTCTATTCCTCCTGACCATGACCCCCGCTCCGGCCCTGATCTTGATGATGACTCAGCTGTCCTTGAAATGTTTCCATGCATTGCAACACACCCCACCTGGGAATCACTACCTATTGATCTGCAACGCATCTTTCAAATCTCTGCTCACAACAACGTCATCAAATTACTTTCTAGTGCTTTGAGCAGATGGGATGCTGGTGTGACAGACGACGAGACGCTACACAATGCACTCCTCGCATTTCTTGCGTTCCCATCATTAGCACTCCAGTTGTCAAGACGCAGACCACGAAAGAAGCTACAAGCACAACTTCAACGCATCAACATGCCCGCATCAATATCCACCGCCAGCATGCCATCTCCTCCTGCAGACGACGACCGACAGCTCAACCTCGACCCCAATGATAGACTGATAATGAATATTATCAGAATCACCAAAGGTAACAAAACTCATAAGTCTGATAAGATTACTAGCCTGGATGTGCCTGCGGATATCACTGACTCAAAAGTACAACAAAAGCTTTTTCAAAAGTTGCTGAAGCGAGCAGCAGACTCAAACAGTGCCGCTTTACCAAACCCACCTAGTGTGGTAATGGTAAAAATTGAAGAAGAAAATGTACGGGCGGCCATATCTCAGCTCCAGCGCGACAATCTTAGAGACATTTATGGGTGGACTCCTAAACTCCTCCTCTATCTCCTCGACGATCCTAACTCCAAGGATTGTATTATCATCCTCCTTTCTCACCTCGCTCACAACAACGTCCCCGCTATGACAAGACCGCACCTACGTGTTCGAGACGGCATGGGAAAATGGTACAATGAAAAGAAAGAAAAGCTGAGACCACTCTCGTGAGGAATCAGCCTCCTTTCTATCGTAGATCGTGCTATCACCATTAAGCACGACCGAGTACCAGGTAAAAGCAACACACTCCACCGCACACAATATGCGGTTGGTCAAAATGGAGGAAATCAAGCACTGATACGGAATCGGTCCTATCCAATTTCCACTTCGTCGGCACTGATACGGAATCGGTCGTCACTGCTGCCAGAAAATTCATCGCCAACAAGCCTTACGATCTCAACTTCACCATCGAATGCATCCTCTGGCCGTCACGTGCTCCGCCGCCACAGTCCCTCATTGACTTTGCAGCCGAGCATCAAAAGCCAATCACGCGCGGATGGACAAAGACACTCAAGGGTGTGATCGGCAACTTCAACGATGACGAATGGAAGCAAGAAATGATGAATGAGATATCCAAGGACGTACTATCAAAAATCACACCTGTCTTCGAAGCTCTCAAGGACGAGCGCATGCCACATCAAATTGCATACCACACTCTGTCTAAAACACTTCCCAGCTACCTTGTTCATGTCATGCGCACCATACCTACTTCTCTCTTTACCAACATCATCAACCAAATCGATCAACACATGCATGACACTTTTCTGCATGTCTTCGGTGTAGATGCAAGAGCGTTCCACTCACTGCCCGATGATGTGCAGGCATCTGTTCGCACTCAATCATGCCTCCCCACACACTCATGCGGCTTCGGTTTATCTGACGTCAAAGCTCTCGCCCCTATCGCCTACGCAGCATCACTTGCTGATGCTGCACCCAGGATCTGGAAAGCTTTCGAGATAGTCAACCCTCAATATGTAGTGAATACTTTGAGTGTTGAGAAATATCATCCTCCCCCTCTTTCTCTGTTCTTAGAAGCTCTTCCCACTCTAGACTGGCTGCGCGATCAGGCAAATGACAACCCAGTGACCAAGTTCCCGAGCGGCGCCGAGCTTCCTATCCCTATCACCACTCTCCTTCCCCTCTGCAACGAAAGCAAAAAACTTTCTTGCAGTTCTTTCCTTGAACACTATGCTTGTTCTGATCTGAGTCCCTTTCTAACTGCTCGTGCTGATTTGCCCGCCTACACCATGCGTTTTGCAAAATTACAAAAATGCTTCCTCACACAACACAATTTACAGCGTTTCGAAAGCTGGCGAGCACGTGATGTCCCTGATGTAGAACGTGCCCGCCAGAATGCATTACTTGCTGAAGGAGCAAATCTTGCCCTTACTTGCCCACCCATACATTCATATCTCCTTCTCAAAGATCAGGCATGGGATCTCATGGGGCAAAGACGCGCTGGCCTTGTTGATCAATCAAAAGAGCGGCCTCCCGACCCAGGACCTTATGCTTGTTACGAATGCAAAAACACTTTCATCTCGCTTTCTGCATTCGAAACACACACCGACAACACATGCACACACAAGCGTGGAACAGGTGCCAAGCTCAAGCACGATGGCCTTGTAAAGCTATTGTATGAGGATGTGTCTAAGGTAGGTGGAATCAATGCAACGCTTGAGCCTCGTTACTACAACGATGAGAAACGATGGGTCGATCTCGCTGTCTTTCCCTCTGCGTCTACTACCTCCAAGCGACAGCTTGACACTGATCTAGCCATCACCAACCCCATCGCTCCGTCCTATGTCGAAGATACGATTCGCGACGTCAATGCTGCCATCGAGAAGCGTGAAGCCGAAAAAATCAACAAACACGCGGAAGGATGCAGGCAAGCAGGCGCTGAATTTATCCCGTTTGTCATGTCTAGCTTCGGTGGCTTCGGAATGCATGCTCAAGTCTTCATGAAGAACCTTGGCGAACAAGCAGCTTTTCACATGCAGTCGATCTACACGCCGCACGGATATGCTCTACGGATCAAAGCCATTCTGCACTTCGCAATTCATCGATGGAACTACATCAACTGGATGCACCAGCTCAAGAAATCCAACCGCTTACACCCACACACATTGCCACAGCACAAGCGGCGACCCATCAGACTCGCCTCTTGCTTTCCCTATCGTAATGTATAATTAGATAATGCCTTGACTAGGACTCTATTATTGACTACGTATTAATTACTTTTGTTTGTTTTAAAAAAAAATCGACCGTATCAGCTAAAGCAAGATGGTGACTCGAGGTGAGACATCAAACCAACTTGATAACTCCCAGAGTACTTCTTCACGACGACTGGAAGCTACCTCAGCCAACGAAGACAACAACAACAACGCCGAAACCAAAAAGCAGACTTCGACAAACGCGGAAACTTCGACAAACGGACCAACTTCCTCACCCCCTCAATCTCATCTCTCTCACACACCTACATCTCAGACAACTCACTCTCACATTCAACACCATGCTATCCCTGCTATCACTATCAATGCCATATCTACTTCCAGCACAGGTCAGAAGAAGAGAAAGCGCACTGCCTCCGTTCTCCTGTCCTTCTCACCAGCCGACCAACCCATCCACCCTCCAAAGAAACCGAAGGCAAAGGCATCCAAGAAGCGCAAAGCTACTGACGACGCTGATAAAGTTGAACGACGAGGACGCCCTAAAGGATCAACTAAAGCAGCCAAGCTAGCCAAGCTTGCAGCACTTGATCATGCCCATGCTACCAACAACTCTCTCTCTCTCTCCTCACACCCTCTCACCACTAGCACTAGTACTTGTACTGCTGCACCTTCCCTCTCTCTTGACACACATTGCACCCCTCTCTCTCTTTCTCCTATTCTTCACTCTTCTCTCTCTCCCATTCTTCTTCCCTCTCCTCGTCCTGCACCTTGTGCACCTAATCACCCCCTCATGATCAGCCCTGGTGCATGTGCTCCCACTCTATCTCCACCTAATTCACCATCTATTTCTCTCTCTTTCCATCCTTCTATCTCTTAGGCTACTACTCAGGATGTTAATGACTCGCCAGAACCCGAAGCCATTCCCTCTACTCAGCTATCTCTCTCTCCCCTTTCACCACACACACCACCTGCAGCATCTAATGCACACATTGCACAACATGTACATACCCCTCTGCTCTCACAACCAATTGCTCTCTCTCCGTCTATACCATTATCTGCCACATCATCTTGCCCTTCTATTCCTCCTGACCATGACCCCCGCTCCGGCCCTGATCTTGATGATGGCTCAGCTGTCCTTGAAATGTTTCCATGCATTGCAACACACCCCACCTGGGAATCACTACCTATCGATCTGCAACGCATCTTTCAAATCTCTGCGCACAACAACATCATCAAACCACTATCTAGTGCTTTGAGCAGATGGGATGCTGGTGTGACCGACGACGAGACGCTACACAATGCAATCCTCGCATTTCTTGCGTTCCCATCATTAGCACTCCAGTTGTCAAGACGCAGACCAAGAAAGAAGCTACAAGCACAACTTCAACGCATCAACATGCCCGCATCAATATCCACCGCCAGCATGCCATCTCCTCCTGCAGAAGACGACCGACAGCCCAACCTCGACCCCAAGGATAGACTGATAAGGAATATTATCAGAATCACCAAAAGCAACAAAACTCATAAGTCTGATAAGATTACTAGCCTGGATGTGCCTGCGGATATCACTGACTCAAAAGTACAACAAAAGCTTTTTCAAAAGTTGCTGAAGCGAGCAGCAGACTCAAACAGTGCCGCTTTACCAAACCCACCTAGTGTGGTAATGGTGAAAATTGAAGAAGAAAATGTACGGGCGGCCATATCTCAGCTCCAGCGCGACAATCTTAGAGACATTTATGGGTGGACTCCTAAACTCCTCATCTATCTCCTCGACGATCCTAACTCCAAGGATTGTATTATCATCCTCCTTTCTCACCTCGCTCACAACAACGTCCCCGCTATGACAAGATCACACCTACGTGTTCGAGACGGAATGGGAAAATGATACAATGAAAAGAAAGAAAAGCTGAGACCACTCTCGTGGGGAATCAGCCTTCTTTCTATCGTAGATCGTGCTATCACCATTAAGCACGACCGAGTACCAGGTAAAAGCAACACACTCCACCGCACACAATATGCAGTTGGTCAAAATGGTGGAAATCAAGCAGCCATCCTCACTATCCAATCCATCCTATCCTGTCCTGCCGCCTGCCCTCCCACTCCTTCTCGTCCTGCCACCCCTCTCTCTCCTGCCTGTATTATCCTGGACGCTGCAAACTTTTTCAACAGCAGAGAAAGAAAAGCAATGATCCAGGCCGCATACAGTCAAGAGAAGCTCAAATACCACTACGGTTGCATCGACTTGCAGTACGGCAACGACGCAGAAACATGGATTGTTTACAAAGATCAATCAGGCAAACCGCACATTGGCATGGGCCACAACGATGGATGCAACCAAGGTTGCTCACTATCTATGCTTCTTGCGTGCAACTCCATGATCGACCTTACTG
>WBZZ01003950.1:27500-37500 GCA_019918135.1 Paulinella micropora
CGGACTGGGCCATGGTCGCTACCCACGAGAACATCCCATTACAGATCGCAAAGACAGGATTTTAGAATTAGCTGCTGAGACGCTACTTGCGACAACTACAGTGCATGACATGGACAAAGCCATGCAAGGGTGCTTTCTTCGATTTGAAGGCGCATGCCCCTTTGACCTCTCCTGGGCTCGCCTCATCGGAACCGTAATCCCCGATTAGTCTCTTGGTGTGTGTTCCCCCTTGTATGAGTGCGCTAGTCATTGCAAACGGCGCAGGTATATGTATGTATGTATGTATGTATGTATGTATGTATTTATGTATGTATGTATGTATGTATGTGTGTGTGTCCCCCCTTGTATGAGTGCGCTAGTCCTTGCAAACGGCGCAGGTATGTATGTATGTATGCATGTATGTATGTATGTATGTATGTGAGTGCGCCAGTCATTGCAAACGACACAGGTATATATATATATATATATATATATATATGTATGTATGTATGCATGTATGTATGTATGTGTTCACAGGTATTGCAGCTTGCCAAAAATACATCTATCTATCTATCTATCTATCTATCTATCTATCTATCTATCTATCTATCTATCTATCTATCTATCTGTCTGTCTGTCTGTCTGTCTGTCTATCTATCTATCTATCTATCTATCTATCTATCTATCTATCTATATATATATATATATATATGTGTATATCCCTGTCTGAATCTGCCATCGGAATTATCTGCCAATCTACCTATCTACCTACCTACCTATCTATCTACGGCGCCCCCTGTCTGAATCTGCCATTGGGATATATCTGCCAATCTACCTATCTACCTACCTACTATCTATCTACGGCGCCCCCTGTCTGAATCTACCTATCTACCTATCTACCTACCTACCTATCTATCTAGGGCGCCCCCTGTCTGAATCTCCCCGCGGGATATATCTGTCAAATTGCCCACGAGACCGATGAGATATCTACCTATCTACCTATCTATTTACGGCGCTCCCTGTCTAAATCTGTCATCGGGATATATCTGCCAATCTACCTATCTACCTACCTACCTATCTATCTAGGGCGCCCCCTGTCTGAATCTGCCATCGGGATATATCTGCCAATCTACCTATCTACCTACCTACCTATCTATCTAGGGCGTCCCCTGTCTGAATCTGCCATCGGGCCAATCTACCTACCTACCTACCTACCTATCTATCTACGGCGCCCCCTGTCTGAACCTCCCCGCGGGATATATCTGTCAAATTGCCAACGAGACGGATGAGACTTTCGTCTCGCAGCTGATAGAGGCGGGCAAGCTGCAATGCAACCGCACTAATTTCAGGTCTATCTATCTATCTATCTATCTATCTATCTATCTATCTATCTATCTATCTATCTATCTATCTATCTATCTATCTGTCTATCTATCTATACATCTATTCATCTATTCTACCTATCTACCTACCTATGGGTAAGTATGATGATACATGACTTCAACAAGTGTGACACTAGTGAGGCATACCTACACACTCACACACACACACTCTCTCTCTCTCTCTCTCTGTCTCTCTCTCTCTCACACACACACACTCCCCCCCCCCCCCCCCCCTCTTTGCACGCTGCTTCTCTCTCACATACGTACATGTACACACAACACACACACGCAGTATTATCGTGTAGACACTGACTGCGCCTGCGCGACTATTCTGAGCAGGTGGAGAGAGATAGAGAGTGTGTGTGTGTGTGTGTGTGTGAGAGAGAGAGAGAGAGAGAAAGAAAGAGAGAGAGAGAGTGTGTGTGTGTGAGAGAGAGAGAGAGAGAGGCGTATTGATTCTATCACTTGTAACTCATGCTAGTAATATTACTATTACTATTACTATTACTATTACTATTACTATTACTATTACTATTACTATTACTATTACTATTACTATAACACATAGGCCATCGGTCCTTTCCATGGGCTGATTGGTATAAAGCTCCTAGAGTAATGTTCTATGCCGTCACTTCCTTTATTCCACCGATTGGTGTGGAGACTTTCCTTATGGAATGGAGGACTGGATGCACATGGCCTTTTGGCTCAGCAATTGGCAGGAGATACACTATTACTATAACAATTACTATTACTATTACTATTTACTATTTACTATTACTATTACTATTACTATTACTATAACAATTACTATTACTATTACTATTACTATTTACTATTTACTATTACTATTACTATTTACTATTTACTATTTACTATTACTATTTACTATTTACTATTACTATTTACTATTTACTATTACTATTACTATTACTATCACTATCACTATTTACTATTTACTATTACTATTTACTATTTACCATTTACTATTTACTATTTACTATTACTATTACTATTACTATTACTATTACTATTACTATTACTATTACTATTACTATTACTATTACTATTACTATGTAGCTACGACGCCATTGAGGACGGCACATCAAAGACGCTGCAACTTATGTTTCAGATAAGAACATCTACAAAGATCAGGTACTAGTATATTATGCGGCGAGCCGGGCGGGCCGGCGAGCCCGCAAAACACGTCGAATTTGGCGCGCCGCATATGCAGTTTTATCGGTAACCTGACCACATTTTGTGGATCGATAAAGTAATGCATGCAATGCATACATACGTAACACATAGTATTTTCATATTTTTCTGTCAAAGACGCTGCCATTTGAAACGACTAGCTACTATCTTACATACATACATACATTTGATAGTATCTTACATAGATGCATACATAGCTAGTATTTATCAGCCTGTACATAGTATTCAACACATACACACAGTACTCGTTGAGTAATTCCATACATACATACATACATACATACATAAATACATGCGTGCATACATACATACATACATACATACATACATTCATACAAGCATAAATCCATACATACATACATACATACATACATACAATATTTAGGTGAGGTGAAGTATGTTTGCACTTCCAACTTCATGTTCCTTCTACCACATACATACATTACATACATACATACATACATCTACCTCATACATACATTACATACATACATACATACATAGTATGACATACATACATACATACATACATACATACATGCATACATGCATACGTACATACGTACATACGTACATACATACATACATACATACATGCATACATACATACAATATTTAGGTGGAGGTGATGAAGTATGTTTGCACTTCCAACTTCTTGTCCTTTTACCACATACATACATTACATACATATATACATACATACATACATACATATATACATACACACATACATACAAACAATTACTAGGTGGTGATGAAGTATCTCCCAAACTTTTCTTGTAGAATTTGGTATGAAGGCAAGGCGCTAAGTTTCAGAAACTTAGCTCCTTGCTTTCATACCTGGCCTAAGCAGAGCGGATACCCATGCTCAACACAGCATTTGACCATGAAGATAAAGGACTCACAAACAAGAAGTGAAAGAAAGGAGCTTCAACATACATACATACACTAATTATTATTATTATTATTATTATTATTATTATTATTATTATTATTATTATCATTATCATTATTATTATTATTAATATTATTATTATTATTATTATTATTATTATTATTATTATTATTATTATTACTATTATTGTTACTTTATTATTATTATTATTATTATTATTATTATTATTATTATTATTATTATTATTATTGTTACTTTATTATTATTATTATTATTATTATTATTATTATTATTATTATTATTATTATTATTATTATTATTATTATTATTATTATTATTATCATTATTATTCAGCCTAATGGCCTCAAGGCGTTAAACTGTGACGCCAACTCATAACCCTTTGGTGGTAGATGCTGGGGAGGAGGGTCGTTGCGCGCGTAAAAGATCTTAAACTCCGCATATGCTGGTTGATAGCCCAGGACCCAGCAGACACCAGATTGTTATGGGTGGGGTTTCGAGGCAGCTCTAGCAACCGCGCTTGGTGTATGCACTTGCACATTCGGTGACGTCTTGCAAGAGGTTGCTGGGACTGCGGAATAACCTCGGCTTAGTGCAGTCTTGCTCTCAGGAGCTCCATCGGTGGCCCCGATCATCAGGCGAGAGACTGACACGGGGGGGTGGAGGACCTCGAACAAGGGTATTGGAGGCTTATGTCCGTTGAGGATATGCCATTAGCTGCATCAGTACGCCTCAGATATAGTATTATTATTATTATTATTATATTATTATTATTATTATTATTATTGTGCCACCAGTATTTTCATTGAACATACCGATCCGTCTGGACCAGTATTTTCATTGAACATACCGGCCCGTCTGGAAGTGTTGGAACTGCCCTTGCTTGCGGGGGTGTCATTAGAGCTTATCGTCAAATCTTCGTACTCCCCTCACGGGTGAGACGATGGAGGCGCATGTGCAGAAATGCATCAGCCATTGACAGAGAAGCACTATTATTATTATTATTATTATTATTATTATTATTATTATTATTATTATTATTATTATTATTATTATTATTTATTTATGGACACCGTGATAGCCCAGTGGTCAAGTTCTACCATCTGGGCCCTGTCGCCAGTTCGATTCCCGTCGGTGCCACCAGTATTTTCATTGAACATACCGGTCTATTTCTGGACCAGTATTTTCATTGAACATACCGGCCCGTCTGGAAGTGTTGGAACTGCCCTTGCGGGGGTGTCATTAGAGCTTATCGTCAATTCTTCGTACTCCCCTCACGGGTGAGACGATGGAGGCGCATGTGCAGAAATGCATCAGCTATTGACAGAGAAGCACTATTATTATTTATTATTGTTTATTATTATTAAGATTATTATTATTATTATTATTATTATTGTTATTATTATTATTATTATTATTATTATTATTATTATTATTATTATTATTATTATTATTATTATTATTGGGGGTGGAGGATCTAGAACAAGGGTATTGGAGGCTTATGTCGGTTGAGGATATGCTATTAGCTGCATCAGTACGCCTCAGATGTAGTACATCTGCCTTGGAGTGTTGATTGTGACATATTTGAGGGAAATCCAGATGAAAAAACCTAGTCAAACTTGCTAAACAGAGTTCCAGCGCAATGGTCTCAAGGCGTTAAACTGTGACACCAACTCATAATCTTTTGGTGGTAGATGCAAGAGAGAGAGAAGAGAGAGAGAAGCTGAGATAAAGGTATGTTGTTGCGACACTTTTCACGCGATGTTCTCTCATTTATGTTGAGCTATTTGGTAAAAATATAAATTTCTAGAATATTTCTTCTTACAACGTTCCCAGATTTTATCATTTTGCGTAATAGTCAAATATGTAAAATTGAATTCAAGAAAGAGAGAGAAAGAGAAGTATAGTGGAAGAAAGGTTCAACAGAAGGCTTCAGGAAAGTAAAAAGGACGACACAAGAGGGAAAAAGAGAGAAAGGGAGACAAAGAGGAAAACAAGAAATAAAGGATGAAGAAAAAAACAATCAGATCGATAAAAACAAAATAAGAAATAAAAAGCAGAAAGAAAAAAAAAACCACAAAACCAGCACAAAAAGAAACAAAAAAAAAGAAAAGACACAGACAAGATAAGAAACAACAGCAGACGCAACGATAAACAAAGTTGCAAACAAAAACAAGGAAACAAATACAAGGCCAGACAGGGGTAAGGGAGACGATACGATAATATAAGGTAAGAGAAGTATGCAGAGGTTAGACATAATTAACATAGGGCGCAAATGAGATTAATTTGTAGTCAGGAGACAGCTCTTAAGGAAACTTCAGCATCTAACGCAATTCACTCGCACCCAGAGGCCATCGCAGCCAGGAGGGTGGTGTGCAGAGCGTAGTAAGGCTCGACGTGGCGATTGCTCGCGACGCGATTATGCAGAGTGCTGCAATATGAGTAAGGGCTAGCCCAAGCCTGGCAACCTCATAAACATGCAGTACCAAGCTAATCTAGCTAAACCACTCCGCACCCTACCCCCCCTCATAGACCAGAAGAGTCTCCGCTAGCCACAACACACGATAAGCTAAAACGTAAGTGAAAATAATCAAAGCTAACATGCAGCAGCAGATAAGAAAAACGAAGAAAAGAGAGAGAGAGCAAGACCAAACCTAACAAGCAGCAGCATATGAGAAAAAAGAAAAAAAAAAGAAATGGAAAAAGAGAGAGAACCTTGCTTACGGTAAAGGAGAGAGAGAGAAAGAAAGAAAAAGAAAGAGATAGAGAGAAAGGATAAGAAAGAGTCGAACTTCCTCATCATTTCACTTCAAGATATCTAGATAGGCGAACAGTGTGGGACTCAGGTTAAGACAGCAAAAGAACCTCCCCCCCCCCCCTTTTCATTACAGTAAGCAAGGTTTAATGCGATAGAGCAGAGAGAAAAATAAAGAAGAGCTTAATTAAAAAGAAATCTGGTTCCAAGGAACAACAGTATAAGCTCATAAGGAAATCTGGAACTAAGGTTCAACAGAAAGCTACTGGAAAGAGTAAGATAAAAGAGACAAGAAAGAGAAAAAAGAAAGAAAGAAAGGAACAAAGAGATAAAGAAAAACCAGGAAAAGAAAAGAGAACGAAGAAACAAAAAAAACAGCAAAAAAAGATAATAAAAAAACAAAACACAAAAGAGAATAGTAACAAAAAATAAAAGAAAAAAAACTTTCAGGAGCTTTCTGTTGAACCTGCAAAGAAAGATAAAAAAGAAAACACAAAAGAGAATAGGAACAAAAAACAAAAGAAACAAAAAAAAAAAAAAAAAAAAAAAGCGACCGTATCAGCTAAAGCAAGATGGTGACTCGAGCTGAGACATCAAAACCACTTGATAACTCCCAGAGCACTTCTGCACGACGACTGGAGACCAGCCCAACCAACGAAGACAACAACAGCAACGCCGACACCAAAAAAGGCAGACTTCGACAAACGCAGGAACTTCGACAAATAGACCAACTTCCTCACACCTCCAACCTCAACCCTCTCTCACAACTACATCTCACTCGTTTCACACTCACATTCAACAACATGCCACTATTAATACTGCATCTGCTTCCAGCACAGGTGTGAAAAGGAAGCGCACTGCCTCCGTTCTGCTGTCCTACCCAGCAGCCGACCAACCCATCCACCCTTTATCTAAGAAACCGAAGGCAGCGGCACCTGCATCCAGAAAACGCAAAGCTGACGGAATTGAACGACGGGGACGACCTAAGGATCGACTAAAGCAGCTAGTCAAGCCAAACGTGCAGCACTGGCGAATAACACCTCTCTCTCTAGCCCTGCATATGCCATCGGTCCCTTTCCATGAGCTGATTGGTATAAAGCTCCTAGAGTAATGTTCTCTGCCGTCACTTCCTTTATTCCACCGATTGGTGTGGAGACTTTCCTTTTGGAATGGAGGACTAGATGCACATGGCTTTTTGGCTTAGCAATTCGCAGGAGATACATTGTTATTATTATTATTATTATTATTATTATTATTATTATTATTATTATTATTATGGACACCGTGATAGCCCAGTGGTCAAGTTCTACCATCTGGGCCCTGTCGCCACTTCGATTCCCGTCGGTGCCACCAGTATTTTCATTGAACATACCGGTCTATTTCTGGACTAGTATTTTCATTGAACATACCGGCCCGTCTGGAAGTGTTGGAACTGCCCTTGCGGGGGTGTCATTAGAGCTTATCGTCAATTCTTCGTACTCCCCTCACGGGTGAGACGATGGAGGCGCATGTGCAGAAATGCATCAGCCATTGACAGAGAAGCACTATTATTATTATTATTATTATTATTATTATTATTATTATTATTATTTAGGGAGTACATAGGCCATCGGTCCTTTCCATGGGCTGATTGGTATAAAGCTCCTAGAGTAATGTTCTATGCCGTCACTTCCTTTATTCCACCGATTGGTGTGGAGACTTTCCTTATGGAATAGAGGACTGGATGCACATGGCCTTTTGGCTCAGCAATTGGCAGGAGATACACTATTATTATTATTATTATTATTATTATTATTATTATTATTATTATTATTATTATTATTATTATTATTATTTTATTTATTATTATTATTATTATTATTATTATTATTATTATTATTATTATTATTATTATTATTATTATTATTATTATTGTTATTATTATTATTATTATCATCATTATTATTGTTACTTTATTATTATTATTATTATTATTATTATTATTATTATTATTATTATTATTATTATTATTATTATTATTATTATTATTATTATTCAGCCTAATGGCCTCAATGCGTTAAACTGTGACGCTAACTCATAACCATTTGGTGGTAGATGCTGGGGAGGAGGGTCGTTGCGCGCGTAAAAGATCTTAAACTCCGCATATGCTGGTTGATAGCCCAGGACCCAGCAGACACCAGATTGTTATCGGTGGGGTTTCGAGGCAGCTCTAGCAACCGCGCTTGGAGTATGCACTTGCACATTCGGTGACGTCTTGCAAGAGGTTGCTGGGACTGCGGAATAACCTCGGCTTAGTGCAGTCTTGCCCTCAGGAGCTCCATCGGTGGCCCCGATCATCAGGCGAGAGACTGACACGGGGGTGTGGAGGACCTCGAACAAGGGTATTGGAGGCTTATGTCCGTTGAGGATATGCCATTAGCTGCATCAGTACGCCTCAGATATATTATTATTATTATTATTATTATTATTATTATTATTATTATTATTCAGCCCAATGGCCTCAAGGCGTTAAACTGTGACGCCAACTCATAACCCTTTGGTGGTAGATGCTGGGGAGGAGGGTCGTTGCGCGCGTAAAAGATCTTAAACTCCGCATATGCTGGTTGATAGCCCAGGACACAGCAGACACCAGATTGTTATGGGTGGGGTTTCGAGGCAGCTCTAGCAACCGCGCTTGGTGTATGCACTTGCACATTCGGTGACGTCTTGCAAGAGGTTGCTGGGACTGCGGAATAACCTCGGCTTAGTGCAGTCTTGCTCTCAGGAGCTCCATCGGTGGCCCCGATCATCAGGCGAGAGACTGACACGGGGGGGTGGAGGACCTCGAACAAGGGTATTGGAGGCTTATGTCCGTTGAGGATATGCCATTAGCTGCATCAGTACGCCTCAGATATAGTAAATCTGCCTTGGAGTGTTGACTGTGACATATTTGAGGGAAATCCCGATGAAAAAACCTAGTCACACTTGCTAAACAGAGTTCCAGCCCAATGGCCTCAATGCGTTAAACTGTTTGGTGGTAGATGCTGGGGAGGAGGGTCGTTGCGCGCGTAAAAGATCTTAAACTCCGCATATGCTGGTTGATAGCCCAGGACCCAGCAGACACCAGATTGTTATGGGTGGGGTTTCGAGGCAGCTCTAGCAACCGCGCTTGGTGTATGCACTTGCACATTCGGTGACGTCTTGCAAGAGGTTGCTGGGACTGCGGAATAACCTCGGCTTAGTGCAGTCTTGCCCTCAGGAGCTCCATCGGTGGCCCCGATCATCAGGCGAGAGACTGACACGGGGGGGTGGAGGACCTCGAACAAGGGTATTGGAGGCTTATGTCCGCTGAGGATTATGCCATTAGCTGCATCAGTACGCCTCAGATATAGTATTATTATTATTATTATTATTATTATTATTATTATTATTATTATTATTATTATTATTATTATTATTATTATTATGGACACCGTGATAGCCCAGTGGTCAAGTTCTACCATCTGGGCCCTGTCGCCAGTTCGATTCCCGTCGGTGCCACCAGTATTTTCATTGAACATACCGGTCTATTTCTGGACCAGTATTTTCATTGAACATACCGGCCCGTCTGGAAGTGTTGGAACTGCCCTTGCGGGGGTGTCATTAGAGCTTATCGTCAATTCTTCGTACTCCTCTCACGGGTGAGACGATGGAGGCGCATGTGCAGAAATGCATCAGCCATTGACAGAGAAGCACTATTATTATTATTATTATTGTTATTATTATTATTGTTATTATTTG